>CM050165.1:57405965-57583465 GCA_027410445.1 Discoglossus pictus | reverse complement strand
ATATATATTTATATATATATATATTTAGATATATATTTATATATATATATACATATATATTTTTATATATATATATATATATTTAGATATATTTAGATATATATTTATATATATATATTTAGATATATATATATTTAGATATATATTTATATATATATATATATATATATATTTATATATATATTTATATATATATATATATATATATATATTTATTTATATATATATATATATATATATATGTATATATTTAGATAGATATATATATATATATTTATAAATATATATATATATATATATATATATATATATATATATATATATTTATTTATATACATATATGGCAGAGACAAATATATCTATTACTTAGGAATCAGGTACATTTTCTAGGAACCAGATAGGATATTTCAAGGAGACTGGGAGAGAGCCCTTCACAGAAATACATTTATAGTTTGGGAAAATATCTAGGACGAACTCTTCCAGGATATTCCAGTCCTATGTATATATGTGTATATTAGAAATTCTTGAATTACTATATGAAAAGATGTAAGATGATCTAAGTTAAATCCCTTTATTAAAGCTTATATTTGTTTTATATGTCCTTGTTTTTTAGATATGCACTTATTCACATCTACAATATTTACAGGTTGATGGGTCATATTGGACCGAATGTGAATGGGATATCATTATTATTGTGGAAAGGAGAGAAGATAACCTGCTAAGATTTTCATGCCAAATAGATGCTTCTATTTGACAGTGTATCATCTTCTGCCTGACTTGGAGAGAAGAAGCTCAGAACACCATGAGTGATGATTCATGTCATCTTTTGTAGTGCCATGGAATCTTGTCTATGATATGTCTTAAATGGAATCTTAGATTACGTTCAGCTCTTGGATCAAATTTAAAGTTCATCCAAATTTGGCTGCTAAAACTAAATTGTATTGTATTATTACTGGAGATTTTTTTGGATGTTCGTTGTACTTCTTAACATGGAACATTAGCGCATCATTTATTTTTTATCGTAGCCAAGTATCATAAGTGGGTCATTACATTTTATTTTTACTGTAGCATAACAATTAAAATAAGGGATTATACTTTTTTTGGATAGTTACACACTACAGAGGCAATCTGGAAGATCTACGCAATTTAAAGGACCCTCAAGACATTAAGTCATTAACCATGGCTAGTGTTCTTAAACAAGGGGGCCTCATCATTTGGATGATCTTAATCCTTGGATGCATGGTGGACATGGGCTGTGGCCTGGAGTTCCCAGGAACAGAAGGCCAATGGACTCGCTTCCCAAAATGGAATGCCTGCTGTGAGAGTGAAATGAGTTTTAATATGAAGACGAAGAGATCGAGTGGACTTGTTATTTACTTTGATGATGAGGGATACTGTGATTTCTTGGAGCTGATATTATATGAAGGAAGGTTGAAGTTGAGTTTTTCCATCTTTTGTGCTGAGCCTGCTTCTCTCCTGACAGACCGTGCTGTTAATGATAGCAACTGGCATTCTGTAGTCATCAAAAGAAACTTCAAGAACACAACATTGATTCTAGACAAGGAGAGTAAATGGGTGGAGGTAAAATCAAAAAGGAGAGACATGACAGTGTTCAGCAACCTTTTTATAGGTGGGATCCCACCAGAGCTACGAGCTTCTCCTTTAAAGTTAACATTTCCAAAAGTAATAGACCACAGCCCTTTCCAAGGGTGGATAAGGGATGTCCGGGTTAACTTTTCAGACTCATCTCCTGTAACAAGTAATGATATCAGGGTGGAGGATGAAACAAACCCTTGTGCCAAAGACAAAGTGTGTCTGAATGGCGGAGTATGCTCAGTAGTGAATGAAGAGGCCATGTGCGATTGTTCCCAGACTGGTTTTCAAGGAAAAGACTGCAGTGAAGGTAAGAACGTGATCCCACTTGTCCTCCTATATGTTAGAACATGAGGTTTGTCTTCAAAACAAAATGGACCATGTGCACCCGCATGTTTGTAGATATTTTCTTTTATCTACTACCCAATTTCCCTTTTACCCAAGTCTCATTAATTGTTGCCTGTTTCCACTTCTAAATATATTTGTTTAAGAGATTTTGAAGAAGAGTAACTTGTACTTCTGCACATGGAGATAAATAAAACATCAAGAGGCAGGAAAAATAATAAAGCTTTAAATTCTATTCAGAGTAATATAAGAAGCTGTGGTAGGCCCATTTTATTCCAACACATGGTTTGCTGAACATTAGGGCACGTGCACATTCTATTGGCTCTCGTGAATAATACCAATATATATTAACCAACATGAATATTTTTCAAAATAAACATAGCATTTGAAACCTGATTTCAATACATACCAAACAATAATAAGAATAAGGTGTTGTATCTATATACAGTAATTCCTCCTCCATAGATGAACAATTTTGTTTGTGAAAAAACATCTTGTATATTAACCATTCTTTTTCAGGAATATTATTCATTGAGTTCCTTGCTACTTCCACCAGCATTGTTTATTAACAATACGCCAATAATAATGCAATATTCCTGCTCCAAGTCAAAACTATAGAAGCATTTTTGATTAAAGCTTACCATTCCCTCTAGTGCTTTTCTGTACCAAGAGCATGTAAAGCTGCAGTCTATTTAAAATGGTTCAATATAGACTATAAAAATTGAAGCACGTTGTTTTCACTGTACTTGCTATCATCAGAAGTATTTAGATTTATGTTCATTTAAAATTAAATAAATACAGGACTTTAATATAAATATATGCTCCCTAAAGTGCAGATTTTCAAACTGATTTTTACAAATCTAATAGTGATACAAAAAATAATCATACAAATAATCTAATCTAGTATTAAGCAATCACTATCAGTATTATATGGCCTATTAGCATAGCAATTCTAATCAATGTACACCAAAGAGCACATGCAATTGCCAGGGTTAAGGATTTAATCCCTCATTCCAGATTCCCATTTGTCAAGAGCAGGTGTTTTTTTAAGATCATATATTGTAATGTAGCTTTAGCTGCACTTCGATTAAGTGATTATAACCCTGCAGGACTCATATTGCTCTCTAATATATCAGTATTGAAGGTCAAGGGGTGCATCTGCACTTGAGTTATGCTTCTTTTTGCATTTATTATTTTACTTCCTGGGTAAAATCATCTCTAACGTAACCCAATGGAATATCATAATTTGCCAAAACATTGCATTAATGTATGCATAGATAAAGTGCAAAAGGTATAAGGATACTGGTTTGATTTTTTTTTTTATTCAAATAAAAATATGTGGTTAAGATTCACGTAAGAATTTAAGAACATAGGTTATATATATTGTGATATTGTGTAGCACAAAACAATAACTATATACTTTTAAGTATCTAGAACATTGGCTTTGCCTATAAATACATATTTTCCTGTCCTTAAATATGTATACCGACAGGCTGATCAGAAAATAATTTTGTATATTTATTGAAAACAAAATACCAGTTATCAAGCAACTTATGTTAGATTAAGACATTTATTTTTATCGTTTCTATTTTCTTTATACGTTTAATTATTTTGTTCTGGTTTCTAAATATATATTTTTTGAAAAGTAAGAAACATCAATGACCGTATTTAGATGTATTTTGGTATAGCTGCTCTTTATAAATGTCAATAAGTGTACATTTTTGCTGCGAGGACATGAATGACTAATACATGTGTGAGGAATCGTCAGAATTAGCTTCTGGTCTCACCTCTATGTTCCAAAGGCAGATCTCTAATGACAATCATTTCAGGGAGCAGAAGAACTAACATATGGTAAAAACAATTGCAAGTGCATATTTAATGAAAGTCTTCATAGTAATTGTTATTTGAGTATTTTTAATTTAGGAAATCATCGCAGGGCCTAAAACAATTTCTAATCAGGTTTTCTAATTATAGTGTATATTTAGTTTTATCTTATTGTTTAGGGAAGAATATATATATATATATATATATATATATATATATATATATATATATATATATATATATATATATATGTATGTATAAATAAAATTTAGAGACTTACTTTGCAAAAACAACAATGGTGGTCGTCATAATATATTTGTTATAAAAGATAAAAATGCATAATTGTTTTCCAATACTGGAAATACGTTCACACTTTTATAACACAACATATTGAATATATTCATTAGACGTATTTATATAAGATTGTATATAACTTTGATGTAATTTGTATAATAATTTTTTACATATATGCTATAGAAGTGGATAAGAATGTTGGCATTGTTCATAACTAGAAATAAATATATATATAATGTAAGTAAATATAAATATATATAATTATATGTATAGATGTATGTGTATCTATCTTTATATATATATATATTTATATATATACATATATATATATATATATATATATATATATATATATATATATATATATATATTACTACATTTTCCATGCAGTTGCATTCATAATGGCAGCCTCTTCTTGACTAGGACTTCCTACTCAAATACTATTATTTTTGCTTTGTCATTTGGCTTTGCTTATCTGCCATACAAACAGGATGAAACCTTGGAAATGTGCTTTACAGATACAGGTAGATTTACTGACAGATGCCACAACTGCATATATCTGCATTTAAGAGTTAATAAAGCAATTGTTGTTTTTTTAATCTTTTTACCTTTTTTAAATCATTTTATAAATTATTAATTCAGTGGTCATGTTTAATGTAAATATGTAACTCCAGTTTCCCTTCAAGGGCTGTGAGTCATGGGCGTTGACAGAATCTCTATTTTAATCAATGAGTTACTTACGGTATACTTCTTATATGCAGGCCAAACAATGTACTTTACCTAAGAATAAATGATACTGCATATTCTACGTTATAATGGAAAGGTTGATATGAATGGAAGTTTACCTGCCATTGTACAAAGAGCTATAGCAGGTCACGTTAATTAAGAGGCTCACTGACGTCTTTCACTCTACAGGCACCAGACAGTGTCTACATAAAATATAATATAATGCCTATGATGTGAAATTTCAATGTCTATATACAGGAAGTCCAAAAATGTTTCTCAGTACTTTTTAAATAAGACTAGGAAAGGAGAGACTCGGCAAGAAAATCCATTAACTTAAATAAAAGTAATCACCTGCATCCCATATGGAAATATACTGTGGAATTGATACAGAGAAATTAAAATATTTATTTTTGTTTGTTCGAATTAACATAGTGTCTTGTTTTTACAGGTATAGATAAAATAAACATTTGCACGTATGGGTTTCTCCAAAGGTGATATGCTAAACTTGGGTGCAGATGGCAATTAGCAACACAAGATGCTTGGGTGTGGTAAACACTTCCATGCATTACAATAATTTAAATGTAAGGATGTAGCATCCATTGGGCAATCTTGAAAATAATATTTCTGTCTTGATGAAGCTTAAAAGTTATTTTCAAATTTCACTGAATAGAGAATAAACACATGTATGTACACCATGCTTCATTTGTTCCAATGCCTCCTCTCTTTGCCTTCCTCCCCTCCTTTTATATCTCATCTTCAACTATTTACCATTGTAATCTCTTCATGTACTACTTTCCTTGATCTGTTTATCTCCCTTCCCTGTCTTTGTCCCTCCTTTTATCATCTTGCCTCTCCTTATTCTGCGTCCATCTCCTTTAAATGCTGTTCCCCTCAGTATCTCCAATATATCTCCAGTTTTGGCCTTCCAAACCCTCTCCACACAAAGCACACATCTCTCTCACTAGGATATCATTTTTGTTGATGATTCCTCCATCTTGGATGGCCTCTTTCCATGGCTTCTCTAATGTAGACACAAATAGTTATTAAAATCCAAGCTCATTTGCTAGCTACAAGTATGCGATATACAACAGTTGCTGATAACAACATATACATACAGATACCACAGACATTTCACCATCACAATCTTATTCTTTTAAGTTTAAAACATGTAATTACTTTACAATTCAAGACCGCCTTTTTAAAATCAGGGTTGTTTTCAACAAGTAAAAAAATATATACATTTCTGATTGCTTGATTTGATTTCCTGAGTAATCACTTGGGAGGGTGATCTTATCGTAAGTTGCACTTCCATGGAAATGCTATCTTCAGACAAGGTCCCCATTCAGGTGACTAATTAGTTTACAAAAAGAAACAACAACAAAAAACAAATGTGTGCATTGAAAAAGTGGCATTTAATATAATATAGTTGGAAAGCTTTTAAAAAAAACAAAAAACGATATTGTCCATTGTCCATTGAGGTCCTTCAAAAGAACATAGTTTCAATATGAGAATTCAGAGTCCATAACCAACATTATCATATACCAGTACATAAAAAAAAAAAGATTACTTAATACAACCAGATTTTTCTATTTATACAGTTGGATGAATGCTGAATATCTATAAAATACACAGGCGGAGAATCACTAAGCATTGCATGGGTGGTAATGTCCTTTTGAATGGGGATGAAGTTAAAATGGCAGCCTATTTCAACCTATAGTGACTGATGAGACGGCTTAAGGAATTTACACAACAGATCAATCACAAACTCTTATGATTATGAATACAACTGAAATAATACAGATAAGCACACTCTAACCAACTACCCCATGATCATTTTAATCTATAACATCACAATACTTAATTTTAAAGGAGATTGTCACATAGACACAAGTTGCTCTTTTATGAAGTACTACATATATCAACATATGTATAAACGTTTTAGCATTTGCATTGTATTGCTACAAGACCTCTTTGTTAGATAATGTGAGCTTGTGAAGAACACAGAAAAATTAGTGTTAGTGTCACCGTTCAGAAGTAAAGCTATAGTTTGATTGACTCTTGTATTGAATATTGGTTTTTTGACCCAAACAAATTCCAAAGTTCATTGAAAGGTTCAGATTGTGGCTCTCATCTCTACTCAAACACGGAGGTGTAACTGGCAAACTATTCAAGTTCCATAACTCATATTTCTAGGTGATCTTTAATATATAATAAACTTACATTTAGATGTAACTTTAGATGTAAATTTAGATGTAAAGAGAGGCCATTTTGAAAACCCTTCTAGGCATGGTTGCTTGGAAATGTAAGGATTTCACCGGTCTGTATTTATTTTTCATTTGTTTTCTCCTTTTAAGGTTAGGTTCTTCTCACCTTACCTTAGGAGTCAACGCTATGACTGTTTAATAAATAAAAAAAATTGTGTCTAGCAAAAAGCTGCATTTAAACCTGAAAATAATTATTTAAATATGTAAATTAATATTCTAATTGTACATAACGAATATATATCATACAAGCAAGTTTATTATCAGTGGTGTATAGGGCAAATCTCTTTTAAATCTTAAAAGATGATTATTGTGCTCTAGTAATGTCATACATTTAGCCAAGAAGTAACATTCTGGGCATGTCTCTTCCTCTTCTGAGATTCAATTTTTCTTAACTGACAGCATAGTGGCTTATCTTGTCTCAAAAAAAAATGGATTGTCTCTTCTTTTTCAAGATCGGATGCAATGCTTGTTCATAAATCAGTCATCAGGGATTTTAGCTGAAATGGTGCTCTGAATCCCACTCCCCCACAGGAGACTGAGTGCATCACCCCAACCAGGCGAAGAAGCAGGAACCAAGCCATTAATCTGGCTTTGTTTTGTAGCTCAAGTAAAAAGCACTATACTTATGATCTAATGGATATGGTTTATATAGATTGTGAGCTGTATATATTATATTTTACATTCTACACACAATGTAAAAATATAATATTTACTCAAATCTGTTGAAATATTAACATAATTAGATATTTAAGAATTAGTTAAAATGTTGGAATGTATATTTTATATAACATTGTTGAACAAGTACTTTTTCAATAAATTGTATATTGTTTTGCAATAAACTTTACATTGAAGTTTAGCAGTTTTTCAATTGGTCTATCTGATCCTACCGATAAGTCCTTGCTTTTATCCTTGTGTTAGACTCTTGAAAATAATTTCCTTGTACAATGCATCACAGTTGAAATAGGTAATTTCTCTCAGTAATTAGCGATAACTAGGTTTTAGGGGACCCCTCTAGTGCAATATTTTGCAATAGTATTTCTGGAAGTACAGAAGCTGATAATATTTAAGAAGTTAACAAATACTGCTTTTAATTTGATTATGTGTTATGTGCAACCAGGTAGTGCAAGCTTCCATTGACTTAATGCAACTAGCTATTTGATCTACTATCAAGAAACCCTATTAAATTCGGGCTACGTCATAAAACATAGCTCGTATTGTAGAAAGTAGGACCTACAGCTATTAAATTAGCCCCATAAAGCAGGCCTCTGCTGATCTGCGGGCTTGCTGTGCAAAAAGCCTACGGGATGAGCAATGTTAAAATGCAACAAATGCTTTGATCCGTCAAGCCCGTAACCACTACAATTCCAATCATGATATTAAATTGCAACAAAGTCACTTGCGTGCTAGCCCGTAAACACGCAAGTGGAGCCCAAAGCCCAACGTGTGCTGAGATGACTCGCAAGGGGGGCTAAGTCCAATATGTAGCACTTTAACTGGAAATAAAATCACACTACTGTACTTATATGAAAAGTGAAAGTGATGTTAGGACTTAGAATTAATAGTACAACATTCTCAAGCCCGCACATTGGCCCAATAAAATACTTTATTTCATGTATATTTGTTGTGTTATATCGATCCCGGCAATCATTGTATTGACATATGATGGAACTTGCATGCAGTAGAATATCATATTTGCGGGTTTATTAATATTGCATTATGACTGGATTGTGGGTCCGATCGTAACTCATAATTGAAGCCCATAGGACTTTTAAATCCAACCTCCATTTTTCACTGACGTAATGATGACGATCTCTGTTTCCATTTGCTCCATCCAAACCTGTAACTACGGGTTTGACTAATTGATCATCAACAAAACCGCAAACCAGACGGACAACAACTGGTTTATGGGTTTGCGTCTCAAGCTCGTAACTCGCAGCCCGCTCTAATTTAATAGCACAGTAACTTGGCCAAAATTCAAGCCCGCAACCATTGCGAGCTTCACGTTGCACTTACGGGGCTCTAATTTAATATGGCTGTAGGCTTAGTATTCTTGTAACTTGATGTTACATGTGGAAGTAGATCAGTAGGAAAAAGGTAGCTGTCCCTGCAGCATTACTGCATATAATTGGTAATATATTTAGACTGTATTTATTTATTTATTTTAATGTTTATACTTTGACACAAAGATAAATCTAAATGCTTAGTGGGACAATTAGAATGTATATTGTTTTTTATAACAATGCTGTTGAAACAAGAAAAATAAATGTTTAAAGGTAAGCAGCTATGTGTTGTGATATGGATGGAAAGACAGAAATAAGATAAGAAATCAGAAAAAAGGAAGAAATCAAGAAAAGAAAATTATATATAGAATTTCTACTCTATTAAACACCCAATGATATGCTACCGTTACAAACCAACACAGATTTACCATTGCTCTTTTTTTTCTAATACTGAAGTTTTGCACAGTGGCCGCTCAAGTTCCATCTGCAAACATTTATATATATGTATAGTGGTACCTTGGTACTAGTCATTAATTGTTCCCAGAAGGCACAACGAGTGCCAAACACGACAAATACCAAGTTCCCATAAGGAGTAATGTAAATTGACCCATACAGGCTACAACAAGCGTGACAAGTACCTAAAAAGCATTTGTCAACGCAATTTCTGCTCATCAAAATGCCTTGAATATCAAACTTGACCAGTTCCAAGGCAGATGAGTACCAAAATACCACTGTATATAAAAAGTAAACTATATTTATTCTTGATGTTTTAGATCAAAAACAGAAAGTAAACAGAAGTATTGTATGAGAAGTATTAAATATCTATTGATTGGGCAGTGTAATTCAGTAATCTTCATCCACGTGTATGCTACCTACTTACAGACGATTGGTGTCCAGTTACCATATATTGTAGATATATATATAAGACATATAAGTATGTTGTGAAATATAAAATATTTGCACTCCACTTTCAAAAATAACAAGCAAAATCACTTGTGTTACATAGTACTTTTTTTCCCATCCTGCCAAGAAATTAGCATAATCTAAATGTACCAGAAAGCTCTGGTGTGTAAACAAAAGCCTTTTGGCTTTACTTTGATGCCAAAGGGCTTTCATGTCTTCATTAGATCTAATAATGACAATACAGGTACTACATTTAAATATTACTATACAATATTATTAAATAATGAGGGGGTCTTCGGTACTGACATGTTATACTTTATATTAAAAATGTCTTAGATTTTGCCATCTATATATTGTATGTATACGTTATATGTTATAGTAACAGTTCATTTTGGTTATTTTCTGAACATTCATACCCAGAGTTTGCCACATTGACACATTTTAGTTGAAGCTTTCTTTTCAGTCGCTTCTTAATTGATTTTCCACCAGTAATTTTCTTTAATTATGATGTACTCTAGTGACAGTTAAACTGCTACTACATTATTCTATAAATATTGTTATTATTTCTGAGGACTCAAAATTAAAATCTTTGCAGGTACTGAATTTTAGTCGTTGACAGGTTTTTCTTTCTTCCTACTAGTAGATGGTCTTAATGTGTTGAACTTTTTTCAGTAAAATCTTTCATTCATATTAAAACCTGAGTATTCACCATTAATCCGCGCTCAGCTTGGTATTTGCAACAGGGATCATGCACATGGTATCAGGCTTGTAGTTCTACCATAGACTGAAAAGTTAACTCTGCCTATCGGCACAGAATTAACAATCTACTTTCATCCACTTGGTATCAACTCTACTGTTCGGCTGATGAGCAAAGTCAGAGTTAACGTCTCTTATCCATATGGTGTAACTACTCATCAACTCATCTCAGTTCTGACCACTTAGGAAATAGTTATCTCTCAAATGAGCCTTGTCATATGTTTCTCATATAATAAAATTGATTTTTTTTCAGCTCAGAATACAATTTTCATTGTAATATAAGCTAAATTATGCTTAACCGGTCAAATTTATATGTTAGAAATGAACAAAAGAAAATAAATGCACATCACCATAGCATGTAAAAATAGAAACACACACAAAATGGCGATATTACCATGAAAAGTAATACATAAAAGTCCCAATACATGGTACCCAGATACTGTGTGGTCACAATACTTGGCTCCAATGGGACTCGGCACAGTCCATAGATGAACCATGTGGCATAAAATGTTTTAGGACCAGCAAATCCAAAGAGTCAGTGGAACTATTGCACAGATCACAATAATATTCTGATGAAGCTATGGATGCAGGAATGCTATAAGTGACCTGTTATCACCAATAAAAGGAGCATTATATATATATATATATATATATATATATATATATATATATATATATATATATATTAATATTATTTTTAAAATATATATTCATTATAGTATTGATTCAGTACTTTCTACATATTGTTCACAAGGCTTTATAGAGTTTTGTTTGTAGAATGTCATCTGTAAGTGCCCCTTTTATATATATATATATATATATATATATATATATATATATATGTATAGACAGAGGACCCTATGCAGAAAATGGTAGTAGAATATATTTCAGAGGAAATAACTGTTAGACATTCATTTGAATTTCCATTCACTATTTATCTTTCTACTTTCAAGTTCTAGTTTATCTGAAATTATTTTCATGTATCTATTTTTTACAGCTTTGTAAGATACAACATGTAACGCGTAAAATGCACACAAATAGTACTTTGTTTTATTTTTATCAATAAAAAAAGCCATAGCTGTAAAACAGCCAAAGAGAAACTCACGCAGTTTTGTGAATTACTTGCTGAGTTCAAAAATCGTATTTTATTTCATTCGGCAGATATACCCATCTCTTGCCAAGATCTAAAAATAGCTGATGAAAGATATATTTTACAAAATAATATATTATATTTATGAAAGTTTGTATATGTTTTTTGCATATGGATATACATTACAATAAAATAATATATTATATTTATGAAAGTTTATATATGTTTTTTTTCATATGGATGTACATTATAATAAAATGTATAAACCTGGGTAATTCTCTAGATACATATATAGTAGTTCTCAACACTCTTGATGACTCTTTGCCATCTTCCTAAACCTGCATGGACATTTTTTTAGATCTAGATCATTGTGAGTAAGGTAAAGCCACATGGTGTAACATCATTTGATTAAGTTATACAACATTTTGGATAGAGTACTTTTTTAAGTATAGGCTGGTTCTTCAATAATCCATTTACAGCTGTGACTAATAGCAGTGGTACATTTTAATGGACAGCTCTTCATAACATCAAAGTGTTCTAATGACAGTGATATGTTTAAAGTATTGCTCACCACTTATTATCTCTCTTATCAAACTATTACTAATGCCTCTTTTAGAGGACTGGGGGATAAGGTATCAAGGACTGTCAACCGTCCCCAGACAAGCTATTGAGAACCACTCATTTATATTTACCACATTTGAAATATACTTAGCAGTTATATAATTAGTGGGGCTATTTCCACTATATACTCTGTGCATACTCTTAGTCATCACTAAAGCAGCTAATATCAATAGGAAGCAATGTTACAATAGAAAGTGGATGTGAAGAATGGGCAGCCATATGCTGTTAGGCTGTCTATACCGTACTTAGTGACGGTGCAGAGTGCTTGCTTTATATGATCTATAAATCACAGAAAATAGTGTGCAGTTTTACTGATGCCTCATGTCTTAATGCTTTACGGCGCTTGAGGATTCATTTCACTTATAGCAGATTTATCTGTAGTAGTCTTAAGCTGGGAATCTATTCAGAATGTTTTTTACTTACACTTAATGCTAAAACCATGGACTCAACCAAAACGTAGGAATCTGGAAAGGCTTCAGTTAAAACTACTAAACTATATATGGGAAGTCTGAAGATATATCTCAATTAGGTCAGGGGTAGTCAATTATTTTCTGCAAAATTCATCATGGTGTTGTTTAAATTAAGCCCACATTTTTTATACATGCACACATATATTTTAATATAATGGTATTCAGAATGACACTGGAAGAAGACCATAATTAAGGGATCTTAGGAGAAGCACATCATGTAACTGATATATTATTTAAATATTTTGAAGTTTCAATTGAGACATGATACATTTGACAATGCAATGGGGGTCTGAGAAAGAGGGCCTGTGGCCATGACTTGGATTATGCCTGATCCAAATGAAACATAAAGGGGAGATTCTGGTATGTGTTGAATAGCACTGTGGTGTCTGAACATGTATGTGGGCAGGAACCAATGAAAGCAATCCTTAGCTGAACTGATATGAAAAAGGTGGGTTAGAGTCATTTACTATATGTGGCTCTGGATGGATGGATAGAGAGATAGATAGATAGATGTATGGATGGATGGATAAATAAATAGATCCTTTGAAACCAAATATATCTAATGAAACATCTATCACAGATTTATTCTCATGCAAAACTTGTAAATTTCTCTCTAGTTCACTTTAGCTGTTGTCTATGGGATTTCCTATCTAGATGTCCCTCAAACCACTGACATCTAAGATCTCATTATCCACAAATCCACCTAATATGACTGCAGCCCTTAGAGTTTATGAAGTCTTCATAAATCATAATCACAAAAACACAGAGGATTTAAAAAACTGAGAATAAACCCATGTATTTTTAGTAACCAAACATCCTATAATCTTATCTTTGATATAAATAATGTTTGGTGTCCCTTTAGAGTATAACCTGAAATATTCTTTATAGCTAGCGAGCTTTCTAAAAATTCATTGGCTGCTTTTTCAGTCGATTTTCAGGTTTATTTTAAATAAGAAGCATTTGGAGTTTGAAAACTCTGTAAGAATGTTTTAGTTTGGTCCTCTGGCGGGTAATAAATACTAGAGGAAGGTTTTACTTGGCGCCATGAAAAAATTACAGCTTTGGCATCTGTTCAAGTGATATTTATCTTTCCTACAAATAGCATTGGGTTGGGACTGGTGGCTTTAGCAACTGCCAAGTTCACCTATATTGTAGGGCCGGCTTTGCATATACAAATAACTTTTTCATAGTACATTTACCTGTAACTTCTATATTATATCAAGGAATCAATAAACCATTAAAGCTTTACTATTGAACAGTAATTTAGTAATTCATTTAAAATAAATATTATAAGAAAAAATCAACTTAAATCCTTTGGAAAAAGGTGTTAATCTTATAAGTGTTATTTTAAAAATAAATATATTTCCAGATCCTTTCAAATGTCTATCAGATATCTCAAAAAAACAATTCTATATTAATTTGACAAATGTGTTTAGCTTCCAGAATCTGTATTGCCAGTATAAATTATATTAAAAAGATTAACTATAGCTATATATCAGTATAAAATCAAAAACAATTATATACAGTGTGTATATATATATATATATATATATATATATATATATATATAAATATTATTTTTTATGAGTGTTTGGTCTCCTTGGAATACTTACAATTTAAATTATTGTTTTTATAAGTTCCTCGTACCCCCCATTTTTAAGTAATACTTATAGGGCCATCTAAATCATGGTAACATTATATGTTAAAATTATCTTTTTTTCTATTACACTAATAACAGCTAAGAAATCAAAGGTTTTAAGTCTGTATACATAACAGAGTCTCTCCTGCCTACTGACTGTTGCAGGAGTAAAAACAGATGCCGAGCCATGCGGTGAGCACTGTGATTGATATCAGTTTCTCCCTGCACTCAGGAATGCCCTAAAAAGTAAACCCATAACTGACCTGTTTAGGTGATTCCAGCATTGCATACTCTGCACAGATAGATTTGGTAAAGGTCAACCACTGGTTTTCTTTTTCTCATTACACAGAGCTGTGGCTGTGCGTCTGGCTGGCGGCAGTCAGTGATACATGTAAACACAGATTTATTTGATTTCTTATTGAAAAATGCTTGTATTTAAAAAATTCTAAAAGTATTTCAACAAGCTTTTGGGAGATCTTTACTGTCATGTGGTCCAATTGTCTTTTGGTTATAGATTGTTTATTATAAAATAATAATGACAAAAGAGTAGCACATGAGAGAAACATTAGCTTTTGCTGAGTGACTCACTAAAGTGTCACGTCCCATTGTTTATTCTGTATTAAAAATTAGCAGCTGGTAAGCTGTAGGACCAGCCAGAAAAACAAGCTGGAGTGATGAAAACCAGAATGGATTTCATATGAGCACTGTGTTTGTTAAACAGCTGTGATGCATGCCATTCCCAAAACTGTTTTATATGGAAAACCTTACTAAGTCAAAATATACAGCAGCTGTGAAAGGAGATGCAGGAAATGGGAATAAAAGTCAAAAACATTGAACGTGATTGGTCTTCTTAAATACATTGTCTCATTAGAATTATCTTGGTTTTCCATAAGTAACAATGCATTAGTTCCTAATGTCGATACACAATATGGTTCTATTATGCAGGTTACCTTATTAAAACAGTACATATATAAATCCATATCTATGTACATTATACTAAAACATATTTTTCATCAGAAGTTTCTGTAAAACATTTTAAATGTATTTGATCTTATTATAAATGCATTTTATTTTCACCCCTTGCATGAATTTTCTAGCATAATTTTTTCTTTAAAAACACTTTGTTTTATTATTTTCACACATATTTTAAGTTTATGGTTCAAATAGAAATTGAAAATGAACAACTGAATTGCACAACTCCAAGATTTTTTGAAGGGTTATGGAACCAAAGTAATGATTCTTAAAGAATTAAAGAAATATTTAGTTCTAGTTAAAAAAATAAAATGTACTCCTCTTTATACAGTGTTTCTGCAATGTGTCTTTGTTGACTGTCTTTTTGAAGTGCCTGGTCATCGTTAAAGGCTGTGAAGACAATGAGATGGAAAGAAAGACAATTAACGATGTTGGTTTCCACTCACGAGCAAGCACTTCCAAAGATTTATTGAGAAAGACATATAGTAGAAGTAATGCATGAAAAGAAACAAGGCAAATGTCTGTCATCTTTATTATTATTTTTTTTTAAATTATTGTATATTCAAGTCTTCAGTTGTCAGTTATTTGAAAAGTCTTTTATGTATATTTTAGAAGATACGTAAGTTGACTTAGACCATGTGCAAATAGGAGACAATAAGCTTGTTTTTTGAGAGCATAACCCACATTCCCTTATTCTGTGCACATAGGTGAAATATTATGTGATATATCAGTCTCTTCACACTCAAAATAATAGCCTATCCTTGAAATATCAGTCAGTTTTCCTTTGAGCAAGACGGGAAACCTGGAGTCCTCTATAATATTTAGGTTGACTAGTAATTCATTATTTGCCTATGCAGATGTTAGAGATCTGAAAGAACATCTCTAGAACCTTTTTTTATTTTATAAGAATAATAACCACTCTCAAATTTAGCCTTTAATAGAGGAAAATATCCTTATTTGCACATTAAGGTCATGAACAAATAATAAAAAATAATAAAATAGAATTAATTAGATTAAATCTTTATTTACAAAAGAACTAACATTTTCATTCACTCTGTAGACAATGGGGTACAATTTATGGAAATACATATAGAAGACATGGGGCAATAACAAAATATAAATATATAATAGAACCTCCATATTCATCATTAATCCGTTTTTGAGGGATGGACGAATACGAGATCGAACGAATATAGAATTTTCATGACGTATATCTGATTTTTGTACAAATATCTGATTTTTGAGGACGAATATTAGATATTTCAGGAAGAATATTAGATATTTCAGAACAAATTTTGGATTTTTGGACAACTACTGAAGCATTTTTTTTCTGAATATAGAATTTGACGAACATAGAACGAATAATGTGGTTCCACTGTACTGTTGCAAAGTGGCCTGCTATGTAGCGCTTACAAAGCATATTTTTTACAGACATTTTTAGTTAATGTAGACCTTGCTTTTGGATAGAAGTTCACTAACTAAAAACTTCTGTAAATAAATACGCTCTGTGCTTATATAGAGCCCTATTCAATTGGCCAAATCGCAATTGAATGAGGCCTACATATTGTAAGCGCTACATAGCAGGCCACTTTGCAACAGTACAGTGGAACCACATTATTCGTTCTATGTTCGTCAAATTCTATATTCAGAAAAAAAATGCTTCGGTAGTTGTCCAAAAATCCAAAATTTGTTCTGAAATATCTAATATTCTTCCTGAAATATCTAATATTCGTCCTCAAAAATCAGATATTTGTACAAAAATCAATCACATGCTTATTACACACAAGCCCAATACCAGTCAAATTACTTTTAATATATTTTAGTTATTTCATATAATTGCAGACTTTAGACATAGTCAGTTAGTTATATGAAATACACCACATTGTACCTAAAAACCTTGCTGCGTCAGGCTATGCTCCATCTACTTGGCGGCAATCTTAGACAACATAAAACTGTGTCGCACAACTAGCCCCATTTCTTAAGCACAAGAACTCAACTTGAGAAAATAATATATGCAATAGGACAGGGGTGGGCAAGTTCGGCTCTGGAGGGCACACACAAGCCTAAATTTGAAGATATCCTTTCTGTGCACAGGTGAATACATCAGGATGAATGTAGAAGTGATTGACTCACCTGTATGCAGGGATATCATCAAATCCAGGAGTATGTGGCCCTCTAGGGCCAAACTTGCCCACCCCTGACCTATTGCATATATTATTTTCTCAAGTTGAGTTCTTGTGCTTAATAAATGGGGCTAGTTGTGCGACACAGTTTTATGTTGTCTAAGATTGCCGCCAAGTAGATGGAGCATAGCCTGACGCAGCAAGGTTTTTAGGTACAATGTGGTGTATTTCATATAACTAACTGACTATGTCTAAAGTCTGCAATTATATGAAATAACTAAAATATATTAAAAGTAATTTGACTGGTATTGGGCTTGTGTGTAATAAGCATGTGATTACAAAGAATGGACTCTTTTCTTTTACAACACATGGGAATAGTAAAGTGATATTTTTTTCTTCAATCGCTTTTGTAGTCTGAAAGAAAGAAATCTCTATAGTCTAATTACAGTCATTTACAGATGCACTAACAAATTGTTGTGAATCTAAAATTGCATCCCGACTTACCAGCTTTTCTTCTGTCTGGTCTTTAAGAAATGCAGACAAGTTTAGATTATTAGCTTTTAAATGAGTTTCCAGATATATCACAAACACAAAAAACAAGACTTTTTGTGTTTTTCTTTTGTTTAGAAAAGAATGTGTTTCACATATAAAAGCAATTTTGAGCCATAGAACCATTTTCGTCTCAGCTGCTTGAATTGTTACATTAAAATAGGTTGCTCCGATCTCTATTTCATGTCAGATTTGTTATTTGGTAATTGTAATCTGGAGAAGTTTCAGAGGAGTTAGCTTCTACATGTGATATCTTGTAATATTTAGAGATTTACTTGCATTTGGAAAGACGAAAGCTGCTGGAATAGGGGTGGTAGGGTTAGTCTATAATGGGAGGACACAAAATGTGTTTCAAAAACCAAACAAAGACTCTATTTTATGCTTTATCAGAAACCACCATTCTCCTTTCTGTTTATTTGCTTCTAAAAGTGCTATGCACTTTTGAAAGCAGATACACATTTAGCTGCTTCAATTGAAACGTGCTTCTTGTAAGGATCAGTGTTCCCAATATTACTAATGGAAAAGTCTTCTTTCTTTTGGAAAACTATCTTAATTAAGAATGTGTGCATCTATTAATGAATCAAATGTTGTGTTAATTTGACCCGTTCTTCAAACACTGTTAAATATACTACTTCAAGGGTCATTTAATTTCATCTTCTCATAGGAGGTAACATTTTACATGTTTTTTTTAATCTTGAAACCCTCCATGTTTATATTGGTATAATCCCTATATGAGCAAAAATCTGGTTTCCGGTATACAGGTGGTCCCCGGGTTACAAACGACCTGATTTACAAATGACCCCTACTTGAGAACAAGCTCCCAACTATTTGAGTTTTTATTATGTTCTGTTTGAATTAAAAGAAAGGGCACAATAGTTTATGTACCTTATTATTACAGTATAGGGGTATTAGAATTCTTTCAATATATTATTATTATTACATATGAGCCATTATAGTATTATTATTATTATTATTATTATTATTCATCCGGGATCCGACTTACATACAAATCTGACTTAAGAGCATTCTCTGGAACGGATCTCGTCCTTAACCTGGGGACCACCTTTATGTGTAGTTCTTCAATTTAGCATCTTATTCAGTGATTGCCAGAATATGCCTGTAAGTACAATATTGACCAAAACTGTGTTAGAGCTGATACATAGCCAGAATTCATGGTATTCAAACAGAACGTAACATGGTAATTTATTCTGCTTTGGATATACTCAGGTTGGTGTCTTTGTCATTAATGTATGTTATGTTGCTTTTTCTTGTATGCATTTGCCAGTTGTATAAAGCTGCAAAGCACACAGCATTTTACAGTAAGATTAAATATTGCAATAGAGGAAATAAATAATTCACGCGGACTGAGTGTAACAAAACGTCAGTGTAACGGAAGAACGGCTGCTACTTTATTGTCTGCAGTATTGTCAGTAGTATATCTTGGTTTAAAATATGTAAAGGCACAATTACAGTCTTGACATAAAGAAACCAAATATGCAATCATGATACATCAATGTACTATGTACTGTTTTGTTAAACTGGAGTTTTCAAAAGATAATTTTTCCAGTTGCAGGTCCATACAATACTACTAGTTTCAATAGACACTAAATTACAAACTCACATTTAATGTTTACCACCTAGGTAGATAATAAGTAAACTATGAAGGTATAAGTTTACATTTTTCTCCCTCCCGTGTGTCTTCCCCCCACTTCCCTGTGTCTCATCCCCTGTGTCTCCCCGCTCCCCTGTGTCTCTCACCCGTTCCTTCCCCTGTATCTCTTTCACCCTTCCCTCACCATGTCTCTTTCTCCCTCTCCACTCCCCTATGTCTCTTTCATGCCCCCCCTTCCCTTTGTGTTTATTTCTCCCTCTCCTATCCCCTGTTTCTCTCTTTCTCCATCTCTCCTCTCCTGTGTCTCTCCCCCCCTCCCCTGTGTCTCTTTCCCGCTACTGTTCCCCCCCCTGTGTCTTCCTCCCCTTCCCCTCTCACCTGTGTCTTCCTCCCCCCCTCTCCCCTGTGTCTTCCTCCCCCTCCTCGTCTGCAGCTCGTAGCTGTTGCCGCGAGCTGCACAAGCATGCGCGCAGCTCTGTATGGACTTAGGGAGTACTGGTAAGTGTGTACGCTCCCATGGTACGTACACACTGACCAATCAAAAATGATGGTATACATTTTAATTTTTCTCTACCTCCCCCTCTCTCCCTCCCTTGTGTCTTTTCCCCCCATTCCCTTTGTCTCTTCCACCCTTCCATCCCCTGTGTCTCCCCCGTTCCCTGTGTCTCTCCCCCCTTCCCTCCCCTGTGTCTCTTTCTCCCTCTCCCCTCCCTTGTGTCTCTTTCTTCCCCCCCCTTTCCTTTGTGCTTCTTTCTCCCTCTCCCTTCCCCTGTGTCTCTTCCTCCATCTCTCCTGTGTCTCTCCCCCCTCCCCTGTGCCTCTTCCCCTTCACTGTGTCTTCCTCCCCCTCCCCCTGTGTCTTCCTCCCCTCTCTCCCCTGTATCTTCCTCCCTCTCCTCCTCTCCAGCTCGTAGCTGTTTGCCGCGAGCTGCACAAGCATGCGCAACAGCTCTGTACGAACTTAGGAAGTACTGGTAAGTGTGTATCCCATGGAGCGTTACATACTTACCAGAATTATTATACTTGATACTTGAAATAGACACTATATAATAACTCAACAATTTCTAGCAGTGTATTACTTTATAAAGAATACTATCTAAATATTGAATTCAAAAATTAATAAATAATCTCTCTCGCTTTAATTTATTTTTAGGCCTTACTTGCTTTTAATGTATTTAATGTTGCAAATACTTTGTAAAACATATGTTTTATTTTAGCACTGCCATTCCTTTAATAAACCAACTGAATATGCCTTGCGGGGTATTTTTTACTGGTTTACCATCAATATAATGTAACCTTGCATATACACAGTCAGTAGTTTACTTATTATCTACCTAGGTGGTGAACATCAAATGTGAGTTTGTAGATAACAACTGTCGACCTAGGTGGTGAAAAATGAAACATAGTAAAACTATATTGAATCGTAAAGTAAGTGGAACATTTTATCATTCTGATGCGAAAACAAACATGTCTGCCTTTAGTTGGGTTCATTGGACAATTAAAGAGAGTATCAAAAATATAGCAGTAATTATGAAGCAGTACTGTAAGAAGAGATCATTAGATTAATTAGCGACAGAGGAGTGATAAAATAACCCAGTCTGTAGCATAGAGCCCCCGTCACAGCAATAACTGGTGGTTTCTTTGCTTATACACAAGAGACAAATATTACCATATTACTTTACAGTTCAAGTCCTCAGTTGATACAGATTGCCGTAGGAAAGTATATATTGATCAAGTGGATTTTAACACCTCATTAGATAATTATGTAGTTTATAGTAGTGTAGTAAACACACTCCCGGACAAAACAGCATTTGGAATATAATTTATGCAACATTTTTAAATAAATCTATAGGATATTTGTATTTCCTGTGTTACCTATCGGAGTTATTTATCATGTTTATGCCCACTTCATAAATGGCCTCCAAAGTTAAAATAGGAAATTGGGATATTTTATGTTTTAATTTCTCGTAACTCCATTTAACCCATATTTCCATTGCTTTTTAAATATATCCCAGTATGTTATGGCATATATACCTAATATAAAATAATTGCTTAAACAAAGTTCATTACAAAGTATAACTTTTAGGGGTTTCAGTGTGTTGATTCTGTATTTGCATTACTAATGACCATTGCAGATTGTTAATGAATATCCTTTAGAGGCAGTCAGTGTATATGTCTTATGTAGCTACTTATCTGTTTTCACCTCCAGCAGTGTTAAGTTGAAGGACAGTATAGTGGGCTATGGTTGCAAGTTCAGATTTTCACAATCTGTTTTTATTAATTTTTTTATAATGAAAATGTTATTTAGGCTATATAATAAAGCAGGGGTGAATATGATGCAACCATGGTTTTTATAGTGCTTTAAAAAAATATTTTAACTATATAAGTTACACTTTTTTTAATTTATATATTTAAAAATAATATTTCAGCCTGTAACTGTAGCAAATTCAAGTGTTCAGATTGTTTTACTTCCACTTTATTTTTTATCTAATATACTCATTTACATAAACTATATATTAATATATAAGAAACTGTATATTTGTGATTTTATACATTAGTTAGAAAAAAGTGGCGCTCGGTAGATTCAAACTCATGAATTATAAATGGATAAACTCTCAAGCAGACTGCAACCTTACTATCAATATGGTCTCTTGTTAAAGGCCTTCAATAGCTATATAAACTATACCTAAAAATGCTGATATCTTAGTCAATTCTTGATCAGTTTAAAAAAAAATTAAACAGCTTTCCCCCTTGTTTTTCAAGCCTCTACCTAATGGTGCAGAGCACATCTGGAGACTTCAGAGTCAATATTAGGAATTTGGAAACGACAAAAGGGGTTCTAAATCAGGCTTCTTCACCTTTTTAATTCTCTCTTTCTCCCCTCTTCGTCTCTAGCACAGTGAACCTAGCCATTAGAATACAGCGATAATTAAAGAAAATTTTAAAGCAATTTTCCTTTGTTGCATATAAAAGAAAGTATTTCATAATGTACCACTGTACAAACTCTCAAACCAGAAAACAGATTCAAATGCTTAACTGAGTGGGGGCTTGCTCCTGTCAGCCAATGAGCAGTAATATAGATGTATGAGTCCTACTTGAAAAATACAGATGTATGTATGCTCTGTGCACCTCCTATTAGTTTCAATTACGTTTACAAAAATAATTGTATTCAATGTCCCTGTAACTTAATTGTTAAAAATACCTATTTTTCATGTCTTCACCAAAGCTATGCTACTGTAAACATTGTAAGAACAAGTGTAGAAAAGTAGCAAGTCATACGCCTGAATGAGTAATCTATTACAGACTACTTTCTTTCATGTCTTTTTACATTAGATAGCAGGTAACAGTTAGATACCACCAAAGTATATACTCAATATTACAATGAAAGATCTTATCGAGTGATGTGAGCCTGAGGTGTGACGCATCTAGGTAAGGTTTCGGTAACAGCTTGCCTCAACTTTTGACTTTATTAAGTGTAAACCATAGTATATTATTTGTGTTTTTATAGCGTACCAATATTATTATTCACTCACATAAATATACATTCATAATTATACACCAGGTTACAAAACCAGGCATAATATAAGAATATATACTATTCAAGACCCTGCGATAATGAATGCTTACAGTCTTGGCTTTTTTAGGCAGCCGTCTACTATTAATATTATCTGTTTAAAAATGATGGCTCATAAAAAGATATTACTGACTAGGGTCTTATCTAATGATTCAATAATAAAACTATTTTTTATTTTTTAGTTAGTTTAATTAGCACATCATCTAAGTCACAATTGCTTCAAGTTTTTTGTAGCTAGAAAGAGAATTTACTGCTCGTTGACATTGACAAGAATTTAATGCCAGTTGACGTTTAAATTGTAGTAAGTTGATCCATGGAAAATATGATTGACAGTTTTTGAGATTTTTTCCCATATGCAACTAATAGGAAATTGTTTCTCTGCTTGTATTTACTCCCCTCTGGATCAAGTCATATAAACCTTGGATCAGAGGAGATCGACAGATGTTGAACTTGGTCGACTTATGTCTTGATTTAATCTCAGACTACTCTAAACTAGACTGCAGCTCTATTGAATCATATTGTCTGTTGCCTTTTTACACCTTGCGTTACCTTTTATATTTTTTGTACATCTTATAATTTGTTCTTCCATTATATTTGCCATATTTTACTTTGCTGTAAAAAACGCCATGGGACATGTTGGAACTAATAATAGTAATAATGTAACTATGTAATCCCCTTCTGGATCACTACCTTGTCGTGGAGTAGGGGCTTGTGTACTTCAATGAAGCTGTGATCTAATATACCATGTAGGGTCACCCAAGATGGACAGGTCATTGCAGAAAGGTCAGACACATTATGGTCCACTGGAGAAGAAACTGGCAACTCACTTTGCCAAGACAACCATATGGATAGGCATAGCGTGTGCCTGGCATGCTGCAGTCCATAGGGTCATGGAGAGTCGGATCTGATTGAAGGACTGAACAACAGCTATGTAATATGTCATTTTTTTTCAAACATGGATATGGATTGATGAAACTTTTTGAAACAAATAAAGAAGTTTGTAAAAACATTGCTTATTTATTGTTTCAGTTTTTTTAATAAAAGGTTATTATTAGTTTACAGCTTTCAACAGAGAATTATATTACATAGTTATAATTATATATACATTTTTTACTATTTCATGGCATCATTAATTTTATTACTAAAAAACTATACATATTTTAAAGACTCTGCAGCAACATGTTTTGAAGATTTACTTGAAAATAGGAAAAATGTTAGTAGAATGTAAAAAATAAAAATATTAATACACTCTCTAATTTATTACATTATATATAAGTGAATTTAGCAGCATTATTAGAAAGTTCATTAAATTACAAGGTCAGAACCTCTTAATAAAAAAAGTGTAGTGCAGTAAAAAAGTGTATATAATGGTTCCAGACAATATAGGAAAAAAATACTATAGATGTCTTTTTAAATGTGTTAAATATGTGTCTTTCTTCTACGATAATGTTAAATAGTTTATTTTCCTAGCATATAACCAGCATTTCTTCAATGGCATGTTTACATTGTTTTTTTATAACGTTTTTATAATTCAAAGTGAACAAATATACTTTGTCATTTTTACCTATTTATCATAAACGCAATATAATTTTTTATAGTAGTGTGGAGAAAATTGCCAGCACTTCACTTCATCTATAAAATAAATGTTTAATGCACCTTTAGATAGAATATTACGCTTGCGAATTGCTAGCAGGATACACTAAAATTATAGTTACATTCCCGGTGCATCAAATTAAGACATATTTTCAATAATAATGGAACATTGTTTAAAATACATTTTATAAAAGCATAGGTGCCAAAGGCAATTAGCTTGCAATATATTTTTGTTAACTTGTTTTTTACTGCCTTCCGTTAAATGGCTTTTTGATTTTTCCTTTATATTATAAGAACATGCTGTTTAAGTTAAACTTGATAGCTTATAGTATATTACATAGTGCAATAATAAATAAGGAATACCACTCCAAGGACTATTATATCAAGATGTGTGATCAGGAAAGTAATAGAATATTAAGTGGAAAGCAAACTACATGCAATAAAGTGTTTAGGTCACTTTTAATATATGAAGTCATTGGGGTATATTTGTCAAGCAGTGGTAAGCGGAGTTAAGCTGAATTAAAATAAAAAATACCTCCGCTTCCAATGTCTTTTATTGGAGTGTTCAAGTACGGATACATTTAGCTCTCTTTTTTAACCACATTTGTATCCCGCTTGATAAATATAACCCATAGTATTTTATTTACTTGTATAATGAGGTCTTGATTTATTGGCAGTAGATAAGTAGATATCACTACTTATTTTCCAGTATCATTTTCCAAAAAGTTTAATAAATCTCAAAGACAAATCAAAACTGTGAAAAAAAGACCCCCAGTAAAACATGGTTTGCTAACACTCACATAAAATATGACCATTTGAATAAATACTTGACCATCATTTGATGTAGTGTACTATACCTCATTAACCCTTTTAAGACATTCCCCACTACAGAGGTGAGACTCACATGTGGAACCAAGCCTGTGAAGAGTGAGTCTTTATATAATGGTTTAGCTATTACTGAACCCAGTTCCCTTGGTACCCTTGGATGGATTCCATCAGGACCCGGGGCTTTATTAACTTTTATTTTTTCCAACCTCTTTTGGATTTCTTCCTGCGTTAACCAGTTATTTGGTGAAGGTAGTGTAGCCCCATTTTGTTGTAGTGTCCCAACCACGGTAACCCCTTGGGTATACCGAAGAAAATAACTTATTTATCTCGTCTGACTTTTCATTTTCACTATCAGTCAGCCTGTTTCACATTTCAAGGTCCCAATACTTTCCATCCTAGTCTTCTTTTCATTAATATATATTTAAAAAACGGTTTTAGAGTTAGTTACTCTGCTTTGCATTTTGCATTTCATTTTCTATTTTAGCTAATCTCATAGCTTTTCAAGACTTGTTATATACCTTGCACACATTTAAAGCTACCTCTGTTCCCTCATTCTTGTATAACTTAAATTCCTGCCTTTTACTCATTAACTTGATCTTTAAGTCACATAGGATGCAACTTATTTTAATATTATTTCCATAATTTGTACCTCCCAGTTCTTTGTCCCAATCTATATACTGTATTGTATTAGAGCTTCAAAGTGTGCTCATTTAAAATTAAGAGTTTTTATTGGGCCTTTATAACTGGGAAACTCAACTTCACATCAGACTATTATGATCGCTGTTCCCATACTCCAACATTTGATATTATATCAATATTATTTGTGATGACTAGAACCAAGATAGCCTAATTTCTAGTACATTTTTGTATAACTTGGGATATATAATGTGCATAGTAATATAAATGGATGCCATGAGATGCAATTCAGATTGTTAGGGCCATATTTAATTAGCTACTTGCAAATGCCTTGAACTCAAAAATTTGGCTTCGGGTGTTTTTTGCATAAATGTTTATATGCATTCTATTGAATTAAGAATTCAATAGTGCCAATAAGTAATATTTGCTGAATATGTAGCAATATTGAGTGATTTATGTGTGTATAAATTTATAAATTGGGCAATTGAATCGGGCCCTTAGTAAATACCCAGAATATCGAATAGCCTCTTTCACATACAACAAAGAAAACATATTTCCATGTTCCTTTTAAAGTAGTAGTGTCTACAAATTGTCATTTTAATGTTTAAAATCAGACAATTGTTAGTAAAGATGTACTACACATCAGTTCCATCCTTGAGTAAAAATAAAGCCCAGACGTGGACATTGCTAAAGTATATCTTCAAACAAGTAATATATATTCAGTATAATACCTAACATGTCATTAGTCGCACTTAAAACATATAAGAAAACTTTCACAGTACATGTAAGCATCCTTACAATAGTTTAGCATTGAACACCATTTCACAACCTTCTCATGTCGGACCAATGTTACCCCAAATATGAACTATTTATATGTCATAAACTAACACTGCCCATTCAGCATTGCAGTGAATTATTTTGTTATAGGCTATACTTGCCGAAAATACCCTTTAACATTTTGACAAACCTTATTTACCAGTATTAATAAAGATCACATATATTTTTATTGGAAAATAAATAAAATGCATTGGTCTAGATCCCATTGGTGTAGATATATATTTTTAAAAATCTTGATACACATATATACACCATTGGGATAAGGATAGTGTCAATACCTTAAAATGTATAATTTGTATACTGATCAGTAATTCAGTAATTTATATATATATAGTGTGTATCAAAATGTATCCCAAATTGAAACTGAAGTTGACCTGGACACCATTTTAACATTTTAATCTCACCCAGTAATTTTATTTGATATACAAAATACTTATCTACTGTATTTGCCAACCACACCAACATTTATTCTGCCAAAAGTGATAACTAAAATATTTTGATCCAGATGGTACACATATGAAAAACAACCAATACTGATATTTTTACAAGCCCAAAACATTTTTTTGTGTCTCCATGTAATCATTAAAATGCTATATATGATATATCAACTGCTCAAATAATATAATTTTAAGACATTTATATTTTATATAGAACTATAACTCTTCCACAAAATGTTAAGTTTTTTACACATGTTAAAAGGTTACAAATACAAGACCACCCTTTGTTAGATCATTGACCCAATGTGTAGACCTCCATATCAAAAAAAGATTGCTTGCCAGTTCTATAGATCAATCATTAAAATCAGTGGAATTTTTAAATATAAATATAAGTATTTGACTTTAGTGTCGCTTAAATGTAACTTTGAAGATTGACTGCCATTGCCCTTAATAAGTAAATAAAATGGAAATATTGGTATTTAGATTGTTTGTAGAGGCAATTCACATATAATTGGTGATCCGATGCTAATGTCCCTGCCATGCCCCGCTTGCTCTTGCCTGACCTCAATATTGTAGGATGGCAGATGAAACAACACCCAACATTTTTCAAAAATCCTTCTAATTAGTCTTTATTCAGAGCATATAAATCTATAAGAATACGTTTTATTGATTGTATCCCATTTCTATCCATAATTAATATTTTTTTCTCAAGGTGTATCATTTAACTGAAAACTTATTATATAAAAATGTCAGACTTGAGTGTACTACCATAACACATTCTGAGATGTTTAGATGACAGCTTGGTCACACAAAACCTTTGCAGCATTATCTGTTCTCATATTTGTATTGCATTTGTATTTTTGTACTCTGAATACAGAAACTACACACACTGTTTCAGGGGTCTGATAAAGGTGGATGCACCCATGAAAGACTGTGTGGACTATAAATATTTCCTATATTGAATAAATGTAGGCAATGAACCGAACCATTGCACTTAACAGAAAGTGTTGCAGTGGATCATATTCTACATTTCTGTAGACATGGATATATCTGTTTGTACATGGACCATATGGAAACACGAAGTCAATAGCACATTTCTAAATGTGAATATGGAAATCTCTGCTGGGTTTTATCATCATTAGATGAGATGTTTGGCATGCATTTTGTGGTGTCCATAACCTGTTATACACCACAAAAAACGGTTAACTGTAAATATATTAGTATTTTAATAATTAAAAAAGCATGTCTTAAAGTATTATAATAGTATTTAAGTCACTAGGCACTTAGTATATTTTGGTTTTCAAGCCTCATTGGAAGGCATGTCCCCAGTTTGTTGAAATCAATATTAGATATTCCTTTAAATAAAGAGGCATGTTTAACATTTTAATCTTTGAAAATGGTGATATATATTTTGAATCTTATGCTTAAGGGTAACCTGAATATCTGATAAAGCTATCTGTTTCCTTGAGGTTTCAAATGGAGACTATATGTGTCATAAAAAGATTAAAAATACATGGTTTTCTTGTTTCAATTGTATTATCAGCCGTTTTATTCAAAGAAGCATATTATGTATGAATCTATACTTAAAGGTCCACTTAATTGACCTTATAAAGAGCTTGCTCTATGAATAGTTAGGTAGGGCTTAATAAGAAAACAAAAACTTTATTTAAATTTTACTGTGCATCTAAACAATTGATTTTTATTTATCAGTCATACCCCCAGGCTCAACTTCTCTCCACTCCCTGAATGAAGTATTGTGTGTGGGGTGGAGCCCACGGGGAAAGTGCTGCCTAATTTGGCATAGCACAACTACAGATAGTGGGTGGTGGCTAGAAAGTGTGTGTGTGTGTACATGGCTAGCAGCTCAGGTTACCCTGTGCCCTGCTATTAATGTGTGATGTTCAATGGGACACTTCTTGTTTAGTGGGTCCACTCCATCCACAATACTTCATTCAAAGGGTTGAGATATCTGGAGCGTATATAGCATAGGGAGTCATTGAAAAATTAGGTAATTGTTTAAATGCACAGTAAAAGTTTATTATTTTATTTCTTAAGCCCTACTGAACTGTACTTTACTTTTAAATGTATGACCACAGTGGTCCTTTAAGTTTGATACAAAATGTATGTAGGATGAAGTTGGAGTCTGAGCACTAACAATCTTTCATAATAAAGTATAACTTTAGAACAAGCACCTTGTGTAAATCTTAGCATATGAAATCTGATTCTATGCATATTTTAAGGGGAATTGTCCTTCAAAGGATTCAGAGGCCTATTCTATATTGCCAGTGCATCTCTGATTACTTCTCAGCTGAGAGTTGTGGTTTAGAATGAGTGATAATAAAGCTGGTGTGGTTCACAGCTCCGTCATAAAATCTAACTGTTATTGGTCTTTGTGGACAAATATGTAAAATACATACAGTAATTACTACATGGATAGAGCTACAAATATGCATGAAAATGATTCACAACGGAGGAAATTATTATAGAAAAATTACAGCAGCCTGATTAGCTTTTTAGTGAAAATTAAGTTGAAGAAAATAAAAATATTTAGATACAATTGTACAAAAGATTGAGAAATTTAATTTCAATATCCTATTTGAATAATCCATGTTGTATATTGGATAATCATCATACTTGAATGCTTACGTTTAATTTGGAATATATTTACAGTGAGGGAAAAAAGTGTTTGATCCCCTGCTGATTTTGGACGTTTGACCACGGACAAAGAAATGAACAGTCTATAATTTTAATGGTAGGTGTGTTTTAACAGTGAGAGACAGAAGAACAAAAAAACAAACAAACAAGAAAAATGCATGTCAAAAAAGTTATGAATTGATTTCCAGGTCAATGAGGGAAATAAGTATTTGACCCCTTCGACTTAGTACTTGGTGGCAAAACCCCTGTTGGCAATCACAGAGGTCAGTCATTTCTTGTAGTTGGCCACCAGGTTTGCACACATCTCAGGAGGGATTTTGTCCCACTCCTCTTTTCAGATCCTCTCCAAGTCAATAAGGTTTCGAGGCTGATGTTTGGCAACTCGAACCTTCAGCTCCCTCCACAGATTTTCTATGGGATTAAGGTCTGGATACTGGCTAGGCCACTCCAGAACCTTAATGTGCTTCTTCTTGAGCCACTCCTTTGGTGCCTTGGCTGTGTGTCTTGGGTCATTGTCATCCTGGAATACCCATCCACAACCCATTTCAATGCCCTGACTGAGGGAAGGATGTGACAGTACATGGCCCTGTCCATTGTCCCTTTGATGTGGTGCAGTTGTCCTGTCCCATAGCAAAAAAAATACCATGTTTGACAGTGGGGATGGTGTTCTTGGGGTCATAGGCATCATTCCTCCTCCTCCAAGCACGGTGAGTTGACTTGATGCCAAAGAGATTGATTTTGGTCTCATCTGACCACAACACTTTCACCCAGTTCTCCTCTGAATCATTCAGATGTTCATTGGCAAACTTCAGATGGGCCTGTACATGTGCTTTTTGGAGCAGGGGGACCTTGCGGGCGCTGCAGGATTTCAGTCCTTCATGGAGTAGTGTGTTACCAATTGTTTTCATGGTGACTTTGGTCCCAGCTGCCTTGAGATCATTAACAAGATCCTCCTGTGTAGTTCTGTGATGATTCCTCACCGTTCTCATGATCATTGAAACTCCACGAGGTGAGATCTTGCATGGAGCACCAGACCAAGGGAGACTGGCAGTTATTTTGTGTTTCTTCCATTTGCAAATTATCGCACCAACTGTTGTCACCTTCTCACCAAGCTGCTTGGAGATTGTCTTGTAGCCCATTCCAGCCTTGTGTAGGTCTACAATCTTGTCCCTGACATCCTTGGACAGCTCTTTGGTCTTGGCCATGGTGGAGAGTTTGGAATCTGATTGATTGATTGCTTCTGTGGACAGGTGTCTTTTATATAGGTAATGAGCTGTGATTAGGAGCACTCCCTTTAAGAGAGTGCTCTTAATCTCAGCTTGTTACCTGTATAAAAGACACCTGGGAGCCAGAAATCTTGCTGATTGGTAGGGGATCAAATATTTATTTCAGTCATTCGCCTGCAAATCAATTGATAACTTTTTTAACATGCATTTTTCTTGTTTTTTGTTGTTGTTGTTATTCTGTCTCTCACTGTTAAAATACATCTACCATTAAAATGATAGACTGATCATTTCTTTTTCAGTGGACAAACTTTCAAAATCAGCAGGGGATCAAATACTTTTTCCCATCAATGTATATAAGTTTTGCTTTAAAGGGCCACAGAAGCCAGGAAGTGGGGTACTACAGAATAAGAAATGGTAACACGTCTGGGTTGCCCTCTATTATGGAGAGATACCCAAAGAGATTTCCATAAAGAAAAAACAGAAAGAGATGTACACAAGAGACAATATTCACTTGAGTCATTAAAGAAGAGAAATGTTCTCTGGCATATCAGCCTGAGCCTGCCCACTGTTATTTTGGGGCAAGCTTTTAGGTTTTGTCAGTGGGGATACTGCTGATATCCCTACTCAAAGAGTTATATGCAAATACTTGAAAATCAAAACACAAGTTTATTCACTTATATAATGCTCATTTAGTAATAAATAACTCAATGTTATGCATTATGTGTTTGCTATAACAATAATTTTTCAGTTGAACATATAGTACTTATCCATACATTGATAATGTGTTTTTAATTTGTTTATTTGAAAACTTAAAGGATCACTATAATGCATATAAAAGTAAAGCTCATATGGTTGTTTGTTGGTCACAGACTATTAAAAGCTGTTTGCAGCTTAAAATAAATAGAAGAACAACGTAATTGCTGTTAATATTTGTATATTGTTTTAATTACAATAAAAATATAAAAATAAATAAAAGTTAATATTTTTTCTTACTTTTTTAATTGTCAGCTGTCCTATAGGCCCCACCTGGTGATCGTGCATAAGCCATCATAATCCTGACTCTCTTTACTGAGCATGCTCAGTTTTAAACCAGAGTCTGACTGGTCAGACTCTTTTTTTTTTAGTCTGGTCACTCCCTCTGATAGCCACAGGAAGATGGAGATTAGCAGAGCTCGTTGAAGGGAAATCAATACATTCAAAAGTAGAAAAATATGTATTTTTATCTATTTTAAACTGTATGCGGTTTCAATGGTCTATGCCCATATGAGCGTTACTAGTAATAGCATTGCAGTGATGCTTTACAATTAGAGAGGTGGGATACAGAAAATAAAGAAAAATAAGACTTGGTAGAAAAGGGACTAATTGCCAATTAAATGTTATGCTCAGTAGGAGACATTCATGATGTTGCAAGTAATCAAACTTGACATAGCTTAGTTAATACATTGAATGGCTACAAAGCATGTATATGATGTATCACAAACCACTGCACTCCATCATAGTCCCTGCTATAGTTTACTGAACCCTAGCTAGTGCATAATATCCCAAAAACCATACTATTGATAACAAATGTTCCATTTGCATTGTTCTTGGATTAAATAACAATTTTTTTTTTTTTTTTATTAATCTCTGTTTAAAAAGTCTAATATTGGCATTTTAGGATAAATGTAGAATTTGTAGATCAGTATCTTAAAGATAAAAGTAATTTTTATTTGTTCAACACAATCATGGAATGATAATATTTAAAAATATAAGCATTGTTGCATATACTGGAGTAAAAGGCTTGCAAAATGTTGATTTTTGTTGATTCCTTTTCAGTTGTCTTACTCTGTCTCATGGTTCCTCTGCTTTCTCCTCTCCTAGCGAGTGCTCTGCCTCATTAAAAGTATCTCTAAGTTTCCCTGTTTTTACCTTTCTCTAATCTAACACCTGCTGCTTATATCAGAAAAAAAACATTACATTGATTCATTAAATACACATACAGATTTATTTTATTGAAAAATAAAACTTGTTTCCACACCCCTATGCTGCATACATAAGTACCTGATACCTACCAATAGAAACACTGCATTCAAATATGGATTTTAACTCTTTACTAATCTCCAAGGCCCTCATTCTATTATCGGCCGCAGCCGCTGCGGGGCCGCAAGGACCGGCCGCAAGCTATTCTGCTATTCTATTCCCTTACGGCCGGGGACTCCGGCAGGCTTGCGGCCGGTGCCTTGCTATCTCTTGCGGCCGATCGCGCCGGAGGAAAGCCTTTGATCTAAAACGGCCGCAAGAGATTTGCAATTCAATTGCTCCGGGAAACCTCTCTGCAAGGCTAAAAGCGAGCCGCAGTTACTTGCAGGAAAAAGGTCTCGCTAGCACCAATTAAGCACATAAAATAGCTCAAATAAAGCCATCCTGCACTTTGAGAAGACTATAAAGGGATTTTAGGTGTTAGAAAAAATAGCACATAATTATCCTGTACTCAAATCCGTAAAATATTTCATTTTTAATATCCGTAAAATATACATGTAAAAAGTCCAGAGTGCTTGGAGCACCTCAGACACACCCCCGCCGCAGCCGGCAAATAAACAGTTAATTTGAACTCGGGTTTGGGCAGATGTGCAAGCTTGAGAGTGGGTTCCTTTTATTCCTCATGTCCCCCAATATGATCCCTAGCATTTACAGAGCTGTACAGTGCAGGCTTGAATTTATTTTTCAGTTTTTATATTTCACAGTTTACGGCCGGTTCCAAGATATGCGGCCGGCCGTAAGAGGAGATCCTTGCGGGGCCGTATAATAGAATCGCGAGTTAACTGAACCCTCGCAAGGAATCGCAGCCTTACGGCCGATTTACGGCCGATAATAGAATGAGGCCCCAAGCGAGCAGCAGCTCAATTCAGAGATCTACAGATCAGTGTCTTACTCCTACTTCCTTATATAGGGGGACTACACATACCATGATTCCTTCCTGCACAAACTGCCATCATTGATTGTTACATTGTATTCTATAATTTGATTGGCCAAAACAAATTATGAATTTTAGGCTAATTTTATCAGGGATTTTCAGGTGTGTTAACTCACTAAAGCTGCTGCTTGCAAACGCAGGAGATTTAGCAAAAATCGGGGTGAGTTTATAAATGTTTTTGCTTACACTTCTAATTCCCCTCTATCAGATACATTCGTAATCCAGGAAATTTAGATATGCCACATGATCTGTTTAGCCATTCATTGTGAATACGGGTGAAATTAAGGAATTGCTGGAGACAGAGTAGGACAAATATAAAAGCATTTTATCAAGGTATTGCAGTTTTCTCTTATAAATTCAATGATGGTTCAATTTTTAACTATTAAAAATCCTTTACAGTGTCTCTTTAATGTAAATTAGAAAAAATGACTACAGTAAACCATTGTCATTGTGAAACATACGAGCAATAATTTATTGAATGACAAATAAATGTACAGATTAATTACTGTTCCTCGTTTGTGAACATATTTGGATTCAATTTATTAAATTAATCAAGTTCTTAAAGCAGTTGGATGATTTTGAAACAGATGAAAATGTTCATTTAGATTCCCAAATCAGTGATAACACAACTGGAATGCATCATCATAGGTAATAACACAAGTGAATCTGAGCCAAAGTGTTGGAATAAAGTACTATTATCTCATTCACTGCTGTGGAGTATGCAATATGTTGCTCTGCAGCAAACAACAATGTATACTTTATTCAAACTACAAATTACTTATTTGCCAACCTTAACCGCTGTTTTAATGACAGTGTACAACTGTTTTGATCCAAAGGATTTCTTTCTACATTGAATTGTTTAGAATATTTTTCAAACACAAAGTATATACTAGTACTAATCCCATAATTTGTTAAGTATCAAACTTTTTGTGTATTTGCATAAAAGGGTTTGATTTATAAAATTGTAGGGTATGATTCTATGCAGAAGCTGGATTTTATTTTGAACAATAATAATTATAATAATAATAACAATAATATTGTAATGTAAACCTGTATACCCAAGTAATTATTATATTTATATATTGCATTTCAAATTAAATTGATCTGAAAACAACATGAATTGTTTTTTTTTTTTCTGGTTTCTGAAATATTACACTAATTATAATAAAATTAGTAATTAATATGTACAAAAAATATTATAACAAATTATAAAATGTAGACTTAGGTCGGATTTGATAACAGTATAAATTACTATTGCAATGGTCTGAAACAAGCACAGTTTAGTAAATGACATAATCTGTTTAGTTACTAGTCTTTGTAGCTTGTTTAGTGCCAATTATGAGAAAAGTCAACGGCGATAAAATGTACAACTGTCCCCCGACATCCGCGCGAAACTTGTGGATTTGACATTTGCATTTATTTTATTTATTTATCTTCACACAAGATCTAGCTGGGAAGCTTTGCGCTGAGGGGCGGAGGGATGCTAAACCCCACTCTCTTGTTCAAAAAGGGCGCTTGGGCCCTAGTGGACGGCACAAATGTAGCCTTTTCCCACTGGTTGAATTCCATCCGACCCCTCGCACCCTTCCCAAGGGACAAAACATGGCTATTAATTATTATTAATGTTTGAGTTGCACAGGCTATAAATTCTGACATCTTATCTATTTTTGATTTTATACTAGATAGTTGTGTGTTATTAGATGAGGGGAGATATCAGTATATAGATACTCAGCTATATCTAGACTTTAGTAGGTTGTCTAAAGTGTCATACTCAAGAATTATTTATTTTTCTCTCTCCCCTCACTAGAATTCGGCTTCTATTTTATTTGGGATGTTTATGGGTATTTTAAGTACATACATCAATAAAGGTTAAGTCTTATCCCTTTAATCCTTTCCTTTTTTCACATTTTGAATCAGTGTAATGCACTGAGGAGATAACCTCGAATGTTGAGGAAAGCATGGGTAAAGTGCCCATTTACCCATGTTTTAGTTGTTCGCTATTTTTCAGCACTCATGAGGACCCCTAGAACAGAAACCCCATAGATGTTGAGGGTCAAATGTAGTTTGTAGTGTGTTGGTTTGGCTGCATTATTTAGAATGGACATTAACCTAATTTATGCAGAGAACTCGTGCATGGTCTCTCTAAGTGTTCTGGAGTAATCCAAATATGAGATGTACAAACTGGGTCCTTATGTGAAAAAAAAAAAATCTTGTTATACATCAGTAGACATAAAAGGAACTTTGGGTAAGCTTGTAGTTGTTTTTATTTTATTTTTAAATTTTAATTTTCAATCCAAATAGGAGTTCAATGTTATCCGCCTCTGTGTTTATCATTGGTGTAACCCTAAAAAGGGCACAATGTATATCTGTCTCTAGCTGTCTTTCTTGGTGCAAATTGTATTTTACACTGGGTTCCCCTTGAGTGTGGGGTCAGCCAGATATGCTCCATTATTATTATTTATTATATATAAATTAACTAAGAGAGATTGCATTTAGGAGAAATTTAGGCGAACAAGCTACAGCTGCCATCCATAACTGGTATCTTCAAAATTGTTGACTGTGACTACTAATGCACAACTCTTTCTTAGTTTATGTACTTGCATGTATATAAAGCTTTTATACAGAGTACTTTACATAATTTAAAAACTGATACAATTAGTCATAGTATAGATTGGTTAAGGTAGTAAAGTTTGCAGAAGCTTATTGCTGAATCGATGCAAGGCTCGAAAGTTTGTATAATAGTCATATGCATGCAGTGTGATGGCAGTGTAGAGATATTAAGAAAGAATGGAAGGTTAATTGGAATGGGCATGATGGGTGGGCTGATAACTATTTGATTAGGGTATATGTTAGCAGGAACGATGCGTACAGAATATCAGAAGAGGCAAACACAGACATATAAATGGTAGCAAATGCTGTGACAAGACAATTATACTACCTACTTTGTAGTAACTTACCTTAGTAATCTCTTACATTTGGCTACAAGATTTTGTAGCATGCGTTTTCTTGTAATGCATATATGTCTTGATCATCATTAGTTCCAATAAAGAAATGTTTGGTAACCATTGGTGTACTCTATTTAACCTTGATCATTCCTAATTAGCACCATTACTTTTTTTCTTCTGTTTTTCTAAATATGTGTTATTATATAATAAATGTAATATGTGTTATTAAATTAAATATAAGTGTAGTTTTTATTATTTAAATTATTGTCTATTTTGAATGATTATATTAACTTTTCACATACCGGTAATCATTTTAATCATTTTAGAAAAATTGTCCTATGCAGATCTTTTTATTTATTAAATATAATGCTTACTTTCCATGAAAATATAGCTCTTAAAATGTATATAATTTGAAAATGACAACATTATTGTGTTTCATTCCAAAGTGAAATTGTATGTATTTAATTATTTCTAAGATAGCATATCTATTTTGTCCACTAGATACTATTACAGATCAATATTCTCCCAGAGTAGTCATCATACTTACTAAAGACTTACAATTATTGATTGAAAAAATATACTATATAGATCATTTTACAATAAGCTTTTGATTTGATTAATGAATTTCATTACTCTGCCTCCATCGTACTGGCTGCCATGACAAATATGAAAAAGTATTTACAGAGGCACGCCAACCTTCACGCGCTGCAGAACAGCGCGCCGTCATCAGGGCGCCGAGTACTGCGGCCTGATGACGCTCTGCGCTCGAGCCTGCATCCCATCTGCCACAGAGGCTTCTCATGCTCACACCCCCATCTCATATTTACTGGACCTGCTTGGCAAGGTAAGGGTCTGACAGTGTGCCATATGGGCCAGTCATTGTGTGCTTATGTCACTAGGAGCATGTTGCATTGCATGTTTATCACTACATGTCACTGCTCCTAGTGACACATGCACACAGTAACATTACATACAAGTGACATTACATACAGTATGCTCCTAGTGACACATGCCAGTCCCACGTGGCACACTGTCAGCCCCTTACCTTGGCCTTGGCAGCCTCCAGCAAGCAGGTCCAGTAAATATGAGATGGGGGCACGCGCATGCGAAGCTGTGGCAGATGGGATGCAGGCTGGAGCGCAGAGCGCCATCAGAGCGCAGTTCTCGGCGCCCTGATGACGGCGCTCTGTTCTCTAGCGCATTAAGGACGTACCACCATTTACAGATTATTATATCATATATGATGCAAAATGTCACCTAAAATATTATCTGATCTAAAAGTAAAAATTCATGATATATGTTTTATATAGAAGTATTATATGTATGTTTGTGTGTATCCATCTATTTGCATGCACACACATACAGTATGTATATATATATATATATATATATATATATATATATTTAATTATTTATTTTTTGTGTGTGTATATATATATATATATATATATATATATATATAAATACATAAACATGTTATGTGGTTGTATAGAAATATATAATTTAAATTCTTACTACATACTGTAAGCATTGCCCCTCTTTAGTGTGCAATTAGTTGTTAAATCAGACCATGGAAAAGAGTTTTAGGGCACGTAAAATATTTATGACTGCTAAAACAGCATACAATGAAAGAGATGAAGCACTAGCCTTGAAACATGGAGCCTAATCACGCATAGTCCTCTTTCTATGGAGACTTGAGAATGTAAGTGTTGCTTTGTGCTTGGTTTTTAGCACTTATAAATAATTTATATCCTTCAAGATGTTTATCTGGTCTAGTTGGAGCTTGAGTTGTTTTTCATTAGAAGTAACTCCTGGCAGTTGGTCGGTTTTATGATTAAGTCATGTATTTTCATATATATATATATATATATATATATATATATTTATATTTAATCTATCTGTTGAGAAATATTTATTAATATATATATGTATGTATGTATGTATATATATATATATATATATATATATATATATACTGCATATATATATATATATATATATATATATATACTGCATATATATATATATATATATATACATATGTATATATATATATATGTATATATATATATATATATATATATATATATATATATATATATACACACACAAACAATTTGCAGAATCTTTAAAGTGACTAATGTCAGTTCAACTGTTATTTGCCTGGGGTGATTCATTCTGGATTACTATTATTTATTGATGCATATTTACATCAGGAACTGCTGATTCCTTTTAGCCTTGCTGATATCCCAAGACACATTTAAGAGAAATACATCTCATGTTTCATTGCAGGTAAAATATTGTGTAAATAAATAGAAACCACAAGGAATTTTAAGTTTGCACACCACAAAAAATATATTTAATTCCCAACTATTGTACAGTTTATTTGATTCATTTGTGGGCATTAAGGCACGCCTATAATGCATTCCCATTGGTTACATGGAAACTAAATATAAATAATTTTAGTGTTCTTTCCTGGCGGACATGTTTATTTTCCCAAATTGCTGTCTTTCAAAACCAAACATGTTTCTAATTTGTGTTCAAGTTTTAAGCAAGGGTGGTTTCAACATTTAAAGAAAATACATACTTAGAAGATATACTAAGAATCTCAAGTAGCTGAGATGAGCTGGGGAGGTCTGTTTTCTATATGTGTCCCAACAGTAAATATAGGGATACACATCTGAGCCACTTGACATACTTCCAGTGCAACATGTCAAAAAATGTACATCTGTCACATTCAGATAATACATTTATTCATTATTATTATATTTTTAGAGCCCAGTATTTTTTTAATAAATTGTTACTAAGTTATCTAAAAATAAAAAAAATGGAATATTTTTCTTTGATAGGAATATCTTTTATATCTTGGATCTCAATGTGAATATACATGAAGTCAGTCTACGTCTTATGCTATTGAGATGTCATTGAAGTCTGGCAACATTTGTGCAGGCTGACATTTTGTCTAGTTTACCCATCTGGAATCATTTGATTGAAATAAAATTAAAAGAGATTAACTAATGGAACAGCAAAAAAAATTAAAAAAGGTTCTTTTTAGCAAAAAATAAATGAGAAAAATATGTTGAACCGATTTATGGTTCTTGTCTTGCTTTTATCTGCTAAACATTTTACAACCAAAAAGGAATTTAGATTAAAATGGCATAAAAGGAGGCAGATGGCATTATTCTGATAGTTTCAAAAGGTTATTTTTGTCCTTCACAAACAGCTTCCACTAAACATGATTTCACATACTGTGCAGCTTACTCCAATATTTTGTGTGTAATATGCAATAAAATGCTTGTGAGATCCTAGGGGGCATAGCACATGCTAACAGTTATGTACAAGAAAGTCTGCGAAAAATAAGGTAAGTTGTAAAATAAACTGTTTATGATCCTAAAAAGAAAAATTGGTGATCAAAAGTTTTTGAGCTTGATTACATGGCTCCTGTAGATGGCCGGCAAGGCTGACTCGTAGCTATGGGAGTTCTTATAAGAGAAGGAACAGGATATTTCTTGATGCAAGTGTGAAGTATACTCGTAAGGACCAGAGAGTAAATATTACAACATTATGTTTATAGGAAGGCCTTGGTTGGATGGAGTTAAAGACAGTGGGGGTTTGACTGGGCTTGGAATTAGGAGGCAAATTAAAATGAATAACATATATTAGTGGGAGGTTGAGTTGTTAGGTATGGTTATTACATAACTACGGTTAAGATTATTTATTGAGCATGCTTGTCAGGTGGGTCCAGATATCAGAACAATCTCCCATCCTCCCTTTCTTAGGATATCATGGGGTTCAATAGTCATATTGGGGTTAGATTGTTACAACTCTTGGGGATGGAAGGGTGCTTGCCCAAAGATGTTTATGAGCAGCAAGGTGTGCTCATCTTGCTTTGTACTCCTGGGGCATGGGGTCCCCTTGAGTTCCAGTATGTGGGAGGGAAAGCATCTCTTATTACTAATTATTGGCTTATTACTAATGTTACTGGAGTGTTATAATAAAAGGGGATGTGGCCTTTCTTATAGAGCTACATGTTTCGCACTCAAACACTGACACATTGATGTGGTTTATTGTTCTTACACATTTCTTTTACTATAACATTATTAGAACTCAGTAAAACACCACTTCTGCTACCACTATATTTAACATGTATGATCCTTGCCATTTTGCCTCTTTTCATTGCTTTTTTATGTTTATTACCAAGGTACACTCAGGCTATTTAAAATGTTACAACTGTCTCTTCTCAATCCTTCGTACTTTGTACCCCTACAGACAGCTCTGCTGGTTGCCAATTAGATTCAGCATTCACTTCCAAATTCTTCTTTCTTCCAGGGCTTCACTGTCCCTTGCCACTTTTTATTTCAGCTTCAGTCTCTCATTAAACATAAACTCTCCATGCTCTGCTGAGGCTTGCCTTCTCTTTATCCCCAATGTCATTTTAGATTTCCAACAAACAACACCCTAGTTTTGGAGCCCCGTCAATGCCAGAAAGGGGAAAACTATTTTTTATTTCAACTTCAGAGCCATCTGAGAATTCATTTTCTTAATTATTATTTAAACTCTTATTTGTGACTTACAGTATACACATATAATTCAATATGCTCAGCCTTACTATTGCTTGTAGTCTTTCTGTGCTGTACAATCCAAAACAATTATAGTAACTCTAAAGCTTTACAAATCTGTTATTATTATATCACATGTGTGTCAAAGTGTTTTGTGCTCCCATATAAATGTAGTAATGGTTTAAATGCATATCTAAGTTTCCTAGATTATGAATGTATCTGATAGAAGAGAAATAATAGTGTATGAACACATTGTTTTGCAGGAAAAACTGCAAAAATAAAAATGTAAACACTTACCTTGATGTAAGCAAAATGTCTTTCTGACAGTTGAAAATAAGGGGTTAACACCCCCTCCAAACCCAGGCTAAATTAGCATAAAATGTATCATTAGTTTTCGCCAAACAGGAGAAAGCAGAGATAAGCTGAAACATTTGAATAAAACTCTGGGGTTCCTGTTTGTGCTGCAAAGCAGCCTGGGATAGGTAGTGTAGTCCATGTTAGAAGGCGCTATCGCAACATCACAGCACACAGCACAGACAGGAAGCAGCAGGAAGGGTCAAATGCCAGCAATGACTTGGAGGCTGAAATCATTGCTCTCCTATTGGCTGATGAAGACACAGCAGGTGAATAATGGGTTAAAATTGGTTCCCTAATGCTGCATGCTGATTGGGTGGGGATCATGGGCCTGTGCAGACACCCCTGGGGGTGTCAACATAATTATTAGAGGGATTTTTAGATATTAATAACAATAAATTGTTTTATGAAAAAAGAGTAAAAAGAATGCAAAAATGTAAAAACCCAGGATACTTGGATATGCTTTTAATTAAGATTTTTGAAATGCATCTAGGTCACTGTAGTGAGTAAGATAACCAAACTTATATTCAGCTAAATGACCTCTGCCCAATGATTTAAAAAAAAGAAAAAAAAGAAAAGGATTTGTTTAGTCTAAGAGTGTAATTAAGCAGAAAAAAGTCATATAGCTAGTTTTTTATCATAAACATAAATGTTGACGCTTATCCTGGGCCCTGGTAGAATTCATGATATACTTAGGTGGAAGTTGTTTGTATGAGAGGGTGATTACATTTCAGATACGGTTTCATTTCCTGCAGCAAGGAGTCTGCTACTGGGCAACTGAGTGCAAAGGGAACTGGTGTCAATTTCAATCTTATGCAATTATCTTAACAAAGGCTCTATCTTCCCTCCTTCCCCATTCCTCTCCCTACTGATATAAAAAATACAGAGGAAGTGATGTAACAATGCAATTTGGATTCTTAAACTCATAAACAGTCCAAAACACTGAGAAAGTGATGTAACAAACCAATGTGGATTCTTAAACTCATAAACAGAGTCTTAAAAAATGTTCCCCAAAAAATATTTTATGCCCATGGCTTACACAGCTACTAATATTTTAGTTTGGTACATACTTGACAATCAAGTGTCTTTCTCTTGAAATGCTGGGGTATTCAAAAGAGAAACTATTGAATCTTTCCAAGAATTAAAGCATCAGATTAACTCTATGTGGTCTATTTGAAATGTTGGAAAGTAGAGCTTGATCTGATCTATTCCCCAGGATTTTAAAATGCTATCAACCCAAGTTACCATTAGTAAACGTTAGCCAATCCAGTAGTGTGTAAAGCCAATGTTTGTATCATTACTGATTTTAAGTTGTGATCGATCTAAGTGATTACATTAGGTACAGATATTAACTAATACATTCTAATTACAGTTTTTTTTTGGTTTTGATGAAGGAGACGACTCAGCTAATCTTTCTAATCTTTCTTATTGGTGGTCTTAATTATAAAGGTAACTGTTTGGATAATAGAGGACTTGCTTGTCTAGTGCCATTATAGGGATTATCATTAAAACCTAAATTTGGTATGCGTTTAGAAATGTATAGAAATTATTCAATTTTTTCCATTCCCCCAAAAACTTTCTATTACTCTCCTAAAATTAAACATAAATCCATCTCTTCTTCAAATAGTGAAACAAACACATTTTTGAGTGCTATTTAACTAATGTACAAGTATCTTATTATCTGGATTTTGTATAATGATATAAAAAAATTACATTGTTTTGATATAATCATTCTTTTTATAACTTGTTCTTTCTGCTATACAACTTGGTGTTACTATCCATAAACAATGAATTTGATTTTGGTCTTTGCTTACATTATGTAAGACAGTAATTTATCATTTTAGTATATGCTGTTGTATGCACTTCTGTTTTTAAAATATATTAAATAACTCTTCTTGTTATTGGTTAACACTATGATATGCAATGAGCCAAATCCATTTGTACATCTGTATAAGTGGTGCTGATAGCACTTCATATTATTGTAGCTCTTATTACATTTAAGTCTGCAGATTACGTTGGAAGAAAATTCTACTCAACTTGAAGACACCTGCTTCTGAGTACATAACCAATGCTTTTGCACTGCATGAAATATATTAAAAACCTTTTGATATTAATGGGTTATTATGTGTGATTATCTCAATTTGCAAATATAGGCAGTATGCAAACAAGACCAGGCTGCATTTAAATATATTTATATATTTTTGTAAAATACAGAACATTTATTTTTATATAATATGTAAGTTTGCGCTGGCTAGGCATTTTAGGCATATATTTTTTTCTTTCTATACAACCTTTTTTATTAATATATTCTGCCACTTTCATTCAAGTAACTGTTTTAAATCAGTCTCCTGCAATATACAGTATTTTCAAGATATATTACTGTATTTTGTAAGTTGTATTAGTATGGTTTATATTTTATCTTGTTAAACACAAATATATCATCTAATATATCGCTTTTCAATACTCCCAGTCAGAAGTCTCACTAGCCATTTTTCTTGTCATCTGAATTGCTTATTTTTTAATCAATTAGAATTTTAACTTCAAGGTTTTCATAATTTATGTGTAATTAACTTTTTTTTTGTTTTCAACTTGTATGAAAATCCTGTTTAAAATAAATAATTTATGTTTAAATGGGATTGTATATTCCATATTCTAAGTGAGACATAATAATGATAAAATGTTAGCCATTTGATAAATAGGCTGCATAGAATACAAAGAAAGTTGATTTATTATTTCCTTTTTATCCTCCATTTTTCCAGTGTGACAATTTATATTACCAAATTGTGGTGCTAATATGTCATATTAAGTTATAATATTAAAAATAATAAATTGCCTATAACTGTGATTGTTTTGTTAGCATGTTAAGTGCAAGTGGATCATTCAGTTACTTAGCATATAGTGATGCACATTGAGGTGGCGGTCATAAAAAAATGTCCAGTTTAATATAACTTATCATTATCTGGTCCCAGGGAAAATCAAACATTTCGGAGATGAGTTTTAGAGATTTCAAATCATGAAAGGCTTCTTTTGGTGGAAGCACACATGGCAGGACTTTATACATCCTGAGCTGTAGTTAAACTCGGCAGGAAGCCTACACATGTTGTGAAGGGATTAGTATACATTAGAAATATAAAACACATTTTGAGAGATTATTATGTGGTACAGTGTACATTTTATTATGTTTTAAAATGTGGTACAATGTAGTTTTAGAAAATGGTACCATGATATTAACAATGCTGAAAGGAAATGGGGATAAGGCATTATATGCAAATGCATAATTTGATTTGAAGTCGATGCAGTTAAATGCTACAATGGCGCAGTGGAACAGAGCCTTAATCACTTTTGTGAGTGTCTTAATTATTATTATTTATTTGTAACTCGCCAACATATTCCGTAGCCCTATACATGGGTTAAGTTCCAGGCAAAGACAAATTCAGTATTAACACATTGCAAATAATGGAGGGCTCTTTCTTTGAGCTTAGAATCCATTGTCCATAGAGCTTTCCCTAAAGCACCTTGCAAGATTAAAAACTCGTAGACTTACACTCTAAAGTTTTTGTGTGTGGTACAGGAGAGTTAGAGAAGTGTTGTACTTGTTACGATGGAGGGTCATAGGCTTCTTCAAACAGATGAAATATTGTTGGTTTCACACATTAATGGAGTAAAAGACTGTGGGATTCCATGAAAGTTCAAAGGTTTATACACTGCTTGATCTAAAATAAATGCTTAGTCGAGTTGAGAGGAGCAAGTTAATCAAGATATGGCAGTAAGAATATAGCTAAAGATTTGAAAATTGTGTTGGCTAGGCAAAAGTCTATTCTGAGTAATAAGACAGGTAGATAGTATAATGTATAGACTTGTTTGACTTATTCTTTTCTATGTACTCCACAAATGTGTTACTCTGTGTTTTTGCACAGGGTACATAGGGAGTATTCCGTTTTACTGGACAAGGAACATCTTGTAAGGGTTTACATGGTGATGTTCCCATAGAAAATAGACATTACAGCCTCCCATGAAGCACATCACAGACCCTTAGTGAGCTTATCCCACTGGGAAATAATTGATGTAATATCGGATAGAGGCTGATAATGGTAAGCAGTATGGTTTGACTGGTGCCAATGTGAACAAAGACAGTACAGTATATGCGAAGAGATAACAGTTGAAAATGTGGGCCAAGCCACTATAAGTTTGCAGTAAACTGAGCTTAAGTTTAATAAACCTACCACAAAAAAAACAAATATGGTAACCTATTATTTTTGAAAATCTACATATGGTATCTTTATCTTCTGTTCCTTCTACCATGCAGCAGTTCTTGGTACCTTGATGGAGTGTTGCAAAGTCCTATCAACTAACAGCCCCTTTAAGTCAATGAGTCTGAGCAATGTTTCCTTGATTTCTAGTTGTTGAATATTTATTCACGTTAATGCTGCTGTGAATAGTAACATTATAGAAATTCACTGCCTTTAAACGACAATTTACAGCAGTGGGAGACTTCCTTTCAATGTGTCTGTTATGTGAAAAGAAAAGCAACGAGTTGAAGTGCTTAAAATTTATAATATGCCTGGGAGTTCCATAGCAATTTCTTATTTAATATATGAGTCAAATGCAGGTGCAATGGATTGAAGTTAGGTCTGATGTTGTGCAGCAAATAATGGATTTACTTGCAGTGCCATTAATCTCAAGTGTCAGCTTTTCTTGTGACCTGTGTATTTTGGCTGTACTTGCTTTTGAAGAACACAATGAAATCATTGTGGCCAATACTCAAGTGGCTTTGGAGGATCTACTTTAGCTTATATTGTATAATCCAAATAGGAAAATAATTATATAGGTAACTACTGTATTTTAAACATTACTGGGCTTAGCATTGAATTACATATATATATATATATATATACACACACATATATATATATATATATATATATATATATATATATATATATATATAGTAGACTCTCAGTTATCCAGGACTCAAGCAGCAACCAGAACCCTCAAGCAACCAGAAAAAAAAATTGAATACTGTACTTTAAATTAAAATGTTAATGTAAAGGACTCAACAAATGCCAGGAGCCAGGTTGTCATGCCACAAAATGCTTACAGGCACCTAGATATCATCCACTGTACATCTCTGCAATTCAATGTTACCTTGAAGCAGACAGGTATGAGTGACTGAGCCAGGGCAGTGTTGCTGTTACATTCCCCGGATTTAGCACCGCACCCTCCAGCCTAATGTACCTGTGTGTACGTGAGGAGTGAAAGCTGCTGCTGCTACTAGAACAGCCCTCACTGACAAATATACTAGAGAAGAGCGTCATATGTGCAGTTAACTGGGAGTCTACTGTAGATACATATTTTGATGTATATATATATATATATATATATATATATATATATATATAGTTAATTTAATTTATTAATTGCATTCAATAATTTATACATGATGTAGTTATTATTACATTATTTCTGCAACCCTTAAAGAAGGACCTCTTTGTTATTGTTATTATTGTTAGCTACCTCTAACCTAACAAAATACTATTTTGAATATGCAGTAAAGTCTTTCTAACTGGGATCACTTAGTGTCAGGTAAAACCTCCAAGGTGGCAGGTTATCATTTTAATATATCAGCCTTCTGCGTAGAATGTAGCATTTTTTATTTTTTTTATTTTAGCTGTTAAGCAAGTTTAATAATTAGAACATTGCTCCATTTAATACCCACTTGGATGGAGGAGCACTATAATTTCTCTCCTGTTTGCATTCTGTTTGTATCGAGCATCAACGTGTAGAGTACTTCTCTTAATAGCCTTTAGATAATTTAATGTACATGCATTCATGACTTCTTTTTGAAAACTTAATATCTATACTTGTAATTTCTAATCTTTTCTGGTGAAGGAGTATAAGTAGTGCTTATTTTCAGCTGCACATGGTGAGAGTATACTTCAATGTACTGTAGTAGGAAAATGTTGCATAACTTTGCTATTTCTGAGAAATCTGTATTCATACCAGTGATAAATAGACAACATAAAAATAGAGACTGCTAATGATTTCAAGACTAATAGTCGTAAATGCCAGATCATTTTTTTTCTTTATTTGTTTTTGCTTTTCTTTTTTGCTCCATATATTTTGATATATTTCGATTTACATGATCGTAATAAAAAAAAATTAAGGAAATTGCAATGCAAATATTTATAGTATGCATTTAAAACAATGTGTTTTAAATATTACAAATTTTTGTATGAGAAAAAAATTGATGTATAGTGTAGAAAAAGCAAATTAAACATAGGCAGTGTGGGGTTGTTTTATCTTCCTCTGTCCACATATGTTACAGGGTACCAAGGACACTGAGCCTTATTGGTGTCTCCACTGCAACATATTGTGCTCTATTCCTATTGGTTTTTATTGTAAATTGGATATAAAACAAGATTAGAGACTATGTGGGTCTTTGTTAACACCTCCACTTAACTCCATTGTAAAATAAAGTAAACATCAAGCCCCATTCAATTGAAGTATCAGGAGATCTGGAAGCCCGTAAATGAGGTCGCAAGCTATTTTGCTATTCAATTGGCGTCTTTTTGCGGGCTCAGAACGGCTTCTGAGTTACAAGCTTGACAAAATGGAGATGGTTAACCTTGCAACTTACAGCCTCCAGAAGCCTTTGATCTGTCACTTTTGCAAGGCTAAAATCGTAAATCGCTATTCAATTGCTCAATTTCTCCAAGCCCGCAAATGTGTTCACACCTATAAATGGCAAAAGAATGAGAAAATCCTACGAGTGCTAGAGAGGTCCTGCAAGGGGGTTAAAAACCTATCTGCAGCACTGTAAATGCAAATAAAAAATCAATACTGTACTGTAAATAACGGGGAAAGGGATGACAGACATTATAATTTATTGCACAACAGTCTCAAGCTCGCAAATCGCAAATTGGGGGTAAATCAGTCTCGGGTATCAATGAGTTAATACATATCAGGCCACCCATATGGACTAGAACAGTATTGGCATTCATTTTCATAATTCTTTATTTTGCACAACCAGAGACATAATGATAGATGAGTCTGGCATGCTGCAGTCCATAGAGTCATAGAGAGTCGGCACAACTGAACAAATGAACAGCAAATACAGTGACGTGTTTTTGCCTAGACCATGCCTAGAATAGCACATTATCAGGGGTAGGTAGGGCTGTCTGAAAATTCCAGTACGGTACCATGAAATAAAGTGTGTATATGCAAGAAAATTGCTATATTCAGTGACATATCTGTAGTTGTACTTGACTCTTTCTGGGATATTGTAAGTATTGTTGTCTTTCCTTCAAATTTCTGATGGAAAATCATTTTTCCCACTGCCCCTCTACATTGCAAGGCTGTAAGACCCTTATACACTGCATTATAGTGACAACCCATGCATCTCAATACACCTGTCCGTATGAGATAAGTTCATTCTACCTTTCATATTAAATTATGATGGGATCTCATTTCTCATGAAAGATACATTACAGTTATATGTCATTGGTAAATACTTTTAAACATCAACACTGTATATTGGATGACTATATTTAATATAATCTTTCATTGAAAACCAAAAATAATCTATTCTTGTTATTATCCTTTTAAAGCAGGAATTTAAGGGGACAGAACACACCACATTTTCAATTCTAAATAATCATATTTATGGTAAGCTCTTTTAAACAACTTATTAATGTTAAATTAACTGTTTTTAAAAGGTGTAATATATATACAAACTTTATTCTTATTTACAGTTTTATTCAGTTTTGTTTTAATAGTGACAGACATTTTGGCTTTATTTCTAACAGGCTTAAAGCCCTAGTAGAAGTGAGAGGAACTGTGGGACCTATTCCGTTGCCCAATTTGTAAATGTATACACAACAACTCTTAATATTGCCACAGATTCTATAAGCTACTCACAATCTGATTAGGAGTTCCCCGCCCACAATCACTTTGGGCCAGCCAAAGCCGCAAAATCGGCCTTAGAACTCCATTGGTTTTAGCACAGCTTGAATATCACAAGCTCTATGTCATGCCCAGGGCCTGACTGGACTGTTTTATACTATGGCCTGGGCCGGCACTGGCTAGAAATTTCCCTGTTTATCGTTATAGTTATGTATTTGTGCATTACTTATGGTTAAAATGACATATAAATTGTATGTATTTTCTTTATGTTACAGTGTGGTTATCTGGTGATGACTCACCCAGCCCCACCTAAACACAGGGGGTCTTGGGCATATAAAACAGATAGTCTTAGTGTTTACACCAAAAGGTTATAGTTAATATACTCACCAGGATAAATTTAAGGGCCTGAGCTCATCAGATGTACAGGGCTTCCCAGTAAGCAGGGGGCAGCCTATTGTTAATTGGCTTCTATGTACCTAATTTTGGAGTTTACTGGGATTGGCCAGCCTGTGTGCCAGAACGTTGTATAAAATGTGACAATTAATAACGGTATGGCAGTTGTGTCTGGACTTACATAAACAATGTGTAAGTGTCATTCTGTGCATTAATCCTAATTCTAAGGGATTATATGGTGTTCCTGATATCCTGCTCTGTGGAAGCAATCTCCTGGGCGTGGTACTGGTGTTTGGTCCATCTTCTGCTATCAGAGGTGTAAAAGGACTGCACGATTCTGCTGGATAGGTTTGAATCATGTTCTTACCAAGTCCAACTGAAGTAGCAGATTGTGATACTCTAGATAATTAAAGTTACACAAAACAATATTCTATTAGATCTGTAGCTCTAGCTCACAAATAAAGTCTGACCCCTGACTGAAAACTTATCGTTTTTCTATGAAAAATATATTGAGTACTAAATAGGAGTCGCAGGGGCTTTTTTCAAACACTTATTAGAGCTGTAACAGCAATTAAACACACAATACTTTACCTTAAAAGCTTAAGAAGGCATGGAAATACATTAGAATTAATTTCACAACAGTCTCAAACCCACAAATATGCAAATAAAAATATTATTTTAAAATGTTATTTCTGAGTAATATCAATCCCAGGACTCAAGGGGTTATTACATATCATGAAACCCACATGGACTAAAACAGATGATCTAATGTATTTTATAGAGTGCTAAATTGCTAGATTCCGAGCCCAATCAGCAAATATTACTTATTGGCACTAATTAATTCATAGCCTCTAATTGCAGATTACGTGTAACTTCCATGATGATGGTCTCATTTACTATTGGCTGTGTCTAAGAAGTAAATAACGGGCTTGCTTAGCTATTGTCCGTTCATGTGATCATGCACCCTAAAATCCTACTTAAAAAGGCTTCGTTAAGGAATTTCGGCTTAAAGAGGTAAATTGCAAGCTTGAGTCATTAGAATACATCTAAACATTTAGAGAGAAAAACGCCCACAGCCAAATATATGATTTTGAGGCATTTGCAAGCTTTTAATAGAATAGGGACCTGTGTTGTCAGATATGATCTTTACTAAGTTCTGTTGAAAAACGGTCTATAGAATCAATTGCAAGACAAACATACCATTGCACATGAACTGATTTGCTCCACAATGGAAAATTAGATTGTGCAATCATTCTTCAGAAAGACTCCATAGATTTTTATGGGAATTCAAAATAACAGCTGGAAAATACTTGTCCCACTAATATCCATATCTGTCTTGCAGATATTCACAGCTGTATTTTATGGGCTGGGAACAGTGGCCATTTACAAAGAGTTAGATTGTAAAATAGTTTTATCACTCTGTTTATTTTCCTAATTATGTGAAAATATGGCACCCGTTCCCATTGTACTGCAATGATATGTATCCTTCCACCCTCTTGTACCTGAATTATTTGATCAATTTATTTTACATTCTCGCAAATATTCTCTTTCCGTTAAGCACACTAGTAATTTCTATTATTTATGAAGTAACCAATAGTTTACTGGATTGCTACCTTGTTGTGGTGAAGGGGCTTGTGTACTTCAATGAAGCTGTGTCCATGTTGGGTCACCCAAGATGAGCAGGTCATAGCAGAGAGGCCAGACCAATCGCAGTCCACTAGAGAAAAAACTGGTCACCCACTCCAGTATATTTGCCATGAAAACCTCATGGATGAGCACAACCAGACACATGATGTGCCTGGCATAATTCAATCGATAGTGTCATGGAGAGTCGAACACGATTGAATGACTGAACACCCATACAAACTATAGTACACTGCTAAAATTCTGTTGAGATATTATTTATTCAAAATGACAAATCTTCATAAAAGTATTACCAAACCTGCATCATTTTAAGAGGTTCTGCATCTGCCAAGGGAGACTTTGCCGTTTCAGACCTCTCTGTACTTTGCCTGAAAAGAAGACACAAATTTTAACTATCTTCATAAATTCCCTTAACATGTTATCATACATAAGACAATCTAGGGACACACTTGCAGTGCATTTAAAATGTGATGTCATAAAATGCATTTGCACTTTGTCAGTTATTCACAGCAGTAGAACATTTAATGCGCAGTAATCCAGTTGTAGAGTAAAGATAAAACTGCTCCTATATTCATGGATTTTTCTCATTTTACCTCTTTTTCTCAATATAAGCAAACTCTACTAAAAGTACTGATACATGCAGGCGGCCCCTGGGTTAAGGATGAGATCCATTTCGGAGAACCTTCTTAAGTCGGATTTGTATGAAAGTCGGAACAATACTATAATGGCTCATATGTGGTAATAATAATAATAATAATAATAATAATACAGTGTAGTAATAATAATACCCTGTCATATAAAAATATGTTACAGAAACTTTTATGCTCTCTTTTTATTTAAAAAAAAAACATAACATAAAAGAAGAGAAAAAATGGGAGCCCGTTTGCAAGTCGGGTCGTTTGGATTACGGGATCGCCTGTACATTGAATAATGGAAAGATTAGGTATACATGTCTATATAAAGAAGTCAGCTGTTATTCCCATTTTGATAGTATTATGCTTATTTTTTGCTGGGGAAATCAGTGCACCCATAATAAAGAATGTATATAGAACAAAATGTTTATTCCATTAAGTATTGCAAAGGCTGCATTGTGCTTCAAATTGCTCTTTTTTCAATTAGGAAAATGGACATTGCATCCCTTCACAGCCACTGCAATAGTTAGTGAGATTCTCCAATTTCACCAAACTCCAACTCAACTTTTTTTCAGGTACTAGTAATATTTTACAATCTTAGCTCGTCCACTTATCCAAACAGTACCCCCTCTTTTAAATCATATAGTTTAAAAGATTACTATAGTGGTCATACAGTGTGTTGTAATGTGTTTATTTAATAACTAATAACTGATTTGTAATAAACTTGCATTTGAACTTAAGCATTGCAACATAATTGCAGCTAGAAACTAATACTAATGTTCAAATGCAAGTTTTAAAAGCTTCAATTTATTTTCTTCTCATACCGATCTTAATTCAAATCAATTATTAAATCAACAAATTTAATCTGATTGTGTGAACACTACACTATTGAAGGAATGCATTAAAGAAGGAAGCTTATTGTTAATCAGGATGCCATTTTTATGAGTAAGGCTGTTGTACCCTATAAATGATTTAATAATACAGGAATGATGTGATATCACAGTGTCATGATTAATCTGTATATTTATTAATATTGTGTAATAGCTATACAAATATGGAGAATTCAGATGGTTAAAATCTTTTTTTACAATACCGTGATACCAAATATACTTAGAGCTGTAAACAACAAAATATAAAACAAATCTACATTTTCCAAAATGAGATTTTTTATTACAAAAACACACATAAATTTCACTTTTTTTATATGCTTTTGATTTTTAGATTATAGATTTTTACATTGAACTCCAGACCTTTGACACTGAATAACCTGTTTTTTTTTATTTAAAACTAATTTAGATAATCATGTTTTCCCCTTGGGACATAATGTTGCGGCTTCCTATTGGAAAGCCAATTAGGTAAAACAGGAATTACTATTATTTAAATTGAAATACATAGCTGGTTGACTCCGTAACCCCAGAAGTTAAACACAACTCTAGGGAACACTCAATTGTTTATCATTAAAATAAAGTAGCTGCAGTATTCAGAATTGCTACTTTGCCAAACACATTCCTGTTTTAAAAGAAACTAATGAAAACTCAAACTAAAGCATACCGATGTATAATATATTTCCACTAATTAAAGTCATTTCAAGGACTTGCATTAATGGAGGTGATTAAAGATAAGTCAATATGATGTAAATACCTCTTTTGGTTAATAAAATCTTTTTAATTCTATTTTACATTACCATTATGACCCAACCGAGAGATGAGTAAAATACTACAGCGAGTTGTTATCAGCATATAGTAATTGTTAAATACATCTTCAAAATTGTAGTGTACTTATGAGCTATTAACCTCAAAACTGTACAAAGTCACATTTTGTAATGCTTGATATTACCAAAAGAGGTGTTTCTGCCTAGGCCTTTGAGGCCCATGCCTAGGGCAGCACATTTTTAGGATACAGCAGGCTGCCTGAAGATGTCACGTAGTACATTAAAATATGTTTGTATATGCTGTATATGCACAGAATTGTCTGTATGCAGTGATATTTTGGTCTTAATGTGGTGTACTTGACACTTTCCGACAACTCGACTACACACACATATATATATATATATTTATATATATACAGTATTGGTCCGAATATAAGCCGCACCTTTTTTCTGTTTTTTTAGTTTGCGAGATATGGGTGCGGCTTATATTTGTGAATGTAAAATTACTGCCATGATTGCGAGTTAAGGGCGCCGATTTGCGTGCTTGAGACTGCGGTATTGTAGCAATTGAATAGCGATTTACGGTTTTAGAGATTCTAACATCCTGTTAGGCCTGTAACCTACAAAGAAGTTACAGTACTAATTAGAAAGCCTGTTTCTTGCAATGGATGATCACTTGGAGAAAGTCTTTTTCTCTCCAATTTTAAGGGTGCGGCTTATATTTGAGTACTATAATTTTTCAATTTTTTTACTCTTGAATTTTACATGTGTGGTTATATGCGGGTGCGGCTTATATTCGGACCAATACGGTATATATATATATATATATATATATATGTAATCCTATGATACAGAAAGGTGAAAGGAGGAGCTGCAAGTAAGGTGTTGGGGAGCACAAATCAGAATGAGCTAAGGTAACATAAAACCTAAATATGCCGCTTAACACCAATAACAGTGTACACATAGTACACAAAAAAAATGGTTATTTATGTTAATACAACCAAAAACATAATACAATCTCCTGCTCTCGAACACTTCTCTAAAAATTTTCCCCAACAACATAATGCGCAATGATGTCATACTTGCCCCACTTAGCTACCCTAGTGCCTGAGACACGCAGATATCCAAAACTAACATCAACTGAACAGCAAAAATAGGATGTCCACGCACTCAGATGTTCTAAGATTCATTTAAAGATGGGGATACTGTGGTAAAAGTACAAGGAAAAATAGCAAAATATAATATGTAAGTTGTTGGTCTTGCTTTTTATGTTGGTTCTTCTGGCTAACATATCTAGTGCATTGTTCTTGAAATTCAGTTTATGATATGACCCCAATATCTTTATCTATCTAAAAAAAATGAATTTGATTGAGTTGTCAAATTAAACCATGATATCCCACTTAATAGTTGTTTAAGCTGTGTATTTGAGACTGTTGTTCCATTTTGGTCAGTCTGACTGCAAATGCTCCCTGTTAAGTCTGAAAATGTATCCATTGAACAGAAAGAGCATTTCATAGCAGGAGCATTTTTTTCATCATAAATATAAATCAAAAGAAATGGAAGTCTGCACACTAAGTAGAGTGAAACAAATCACCTCATAATTTAATCCATTCTAGCACAGAAGCATCGCCCATAGATATCTCGGCATTTCAGTGAAGAGATACCTTTATCTATTTCTTTGCCATTATGGATTAAATCATGAGTGACCTTATTTAGGAGATAGTCTTTAAGCATTGCCTAAACCACCTAAGTGAGATACGTGCGAGATGTAACTAATGCACCAAAGATAAATGAAATATCTGAATGACAAAATTTACATATAAATATTGCATTAAAGAAAAGTTGACAGCCAAACTAAAGTTACATTTAAATGCAATTTGCTCATAACCTGAGCTGTTGCTGCTGTATGCCTTTCTTTTTCTGTGGTTATAGTAGTTATTAATGTATCTATAAATTGTAATTCCTACTATCTTCATCATGATTTGATTTCTTATCCGTTTCTAAAATGCATTTAGCTTGGCATTTTTGGTTATTGGTTCACACACAGCATTGTGGGCAATGTAATCCTAACTCATTACAATGCAATAAACTACCAGTTTAGACTACAGGTATAGATCAGATTTTACAAAAAAATTAAGTTTTCCCTCATTTCTAAAAAATCACAGTAGAAAAAAACACTTTTTTTTTTGGTCAGTTTCTTCTTGAACTATAAAATTATTATGAGGAATTATTACCAAGCTACCAGTGCTATGATGAAGAGAGAGATTTACTAGTCATCACAGTGGCTATGATATATGTCACTGTATTGAATTTGCTGTCTTTTATATGTGAAAAATTGTCATCATAGCCTATGCGATAGTTTAGTAAATATCCCTCTATGTTTAAATGGTGACATTTTAGAGATAGTTGCCTACACAGTTCACACATACACTGTTTTAGCGTTGTAACACTCAATTAAAATGATTACTATCTTTAAAACATAGATTTGAAGGCATATAGGACTCAACTGACTCATTTAGTTTGTCCATTTTATCTGTTTATAAAGACTGGTTTAATATATCTTCAGGATACCTCCTGGGCAAGCTTGAATTAATTTACTATTTCAGCAGCCCTATTAAATTCCCTCAACGTGTAAAACCGTAGCCCGTAACGTAGCCCGCAATGCTTGTGGCTATTAAATTGGCCCCGTAAAGCAAGGCGCCAACGACTTGCGGCTTAAGGGCGGAAAAAGGCTACAGGTCATGGAAATTTGAATTGCCAACCCGCAAATCCTTTGTTCTCTCAAACCCGTAACTGCTACGTTCCCAATTTCGCTATTAAATTGCAACAAATCCACTGGCGTTCAAACCCGAAACCCGCAAATGGAGCCAAAAAGCCAACGGGTACTAGAGAGGACCCGCAAGAGGGTTAAAGTCCTATCCATTGCACTGTAAATGCAAATATAAACACACTACTGTACTTATAATGAAAGGTAAAATGATGTTAAGTATTAAAATGCATAGCGCAACATTCTCAAGCTCGCAAATCTGCAATATAAAATACTTTTATTTCTGTTTAATTTCCGTGTTATATCGATCCCGGCAATCAATGTGTTAATACATATAATGGAACTCGCATGGACTAGATAATCATATTTACTGATTTATTAATATTGCATTATTTCTGGAATGCGGGTCCGATCATAACCCATAATTGAAACCCGTAAGTCTTTGAAATCTAACCTCCATTTTTCAGTGACATAATCATGACGATCTCATTTGCTATTGGCTCCGTCTAAACCTGTAACTATGGGTTTGACTAATTGATCATGTTCACGGCCGCACATCCAACGGCGCAAGAATGGTTTACAGGTTTGCGCCTCTGGCCCATAACTCACGGCATGGTGTAATTTAATAGCTCTGTAACGCTGCCAAATTTCAAGCAGGTAGACTTTGCGGGTCTCACGTTGCTGCTACGGGCTTGGAATTTAATGTGGCTGCAGCTATTTCCACTGGAAGGCTGTTCAACCTGTATGATTAAAAACAAATACAATATTCCATTTTGTGATTTATTTTTGAGTTTTCTTCCATACTCCATTGAATACTATGATGTGACCCTGCCTTAGTTCCATGACCCACCAAGGACTTGAGTTAGAGAATCCTCCATTACGCAATGAGCACAAGAGAGTACCTTGCTCATTTCTAGCCACCAGGCCATTCTGTGGAAAGGGAGAGTTCTTATATCACATTTATTTCTCAGGCATCTGACTACAAACCTTCTTGTCACTCTTGAGGAGCCTTGTCCTGTTGTTCTGACTTCATTTTCCCACCATATTTTTTGGATGTGCAATGTCCTGGGCCAAAAAAGCCCAGAACCCTCCTTGTAAACCTGCTCCTGGCATTGGCTAAACTAGCTATTTACATATCCATAAAGCAGCAATTGAATGGATCGGTCTACTACCATGTGAGGCGTTGTTGTGGGTTCTTTGATCTTCAACTATACAAGCTGGAATCTCTGGAAAAGTGGAATAGTTTATATACCAGTGGACTATTGTTGACTGTTTGTTCTATATTTTGTTTGTTTTTTAAGCACAATTTTATTTCTGTTGTAATGCATCATTGTAAGTTTTATTTTTCATTAAGTGTGGCTTTTCATTTGTTAGGTTCATAGTCCTAAGAAAGGAATTGATATATTGCTGAATTGCCAGCTCTGCAGGTTGGTCAGGGCAGCCTTACTTATACTGTGTTGTTGTATCTGTTATCAGACAAAAACAAAACCCTTCTTCCTACCTCTTGTACAAAGCAAAATGAAGGGAGATGAATAGGGGAAAACAGCATAACAGCATGGAAAAGGAATAATTGGAGCAAGGTTAAAGCAGATAGAACAGTTAGGGCGAGAGTAAAAGATGAACATGGCCGCATTAGAGGTGATGAAACCTGAGCTAGGGCTAAATGGAAGACAGATGATATCAAAAGAGATGGGTAAATAAAGGGGAAATATCGATAAGAAAAGCACTATGCTGTGCAGACAGAGAGGAAAGAGGAAAGAAAAACAACAAGGAAGAAAGAAGAGAAATAACAGAGACAAAGAAGGAAGAGAAGCGTTACAGAGAAGGGTAGAAACTAAAACAGTAAAGGAAGTGTGTTCCTGAATGAGCAGAAAACAGTATACAATCTAAATACATATCTGTTTTCTACATAAGGTTGGTTGGCAAGCTACATTTTCTGGTAGGTATACTATAAGACATTGGACATAAGGTATATTTACAGTCCCTATTAAATTAAAGTCTGCAGGCTTGACATTTGCGGGAGTTATAGAACGATTAAATTAGAAAAGGCCGCAACGACATGGCTGGAATCCAAATCCATAAACCGTGCTTCGGCACATAGCATTTCCGGGTGTGAACATGATAAATTATTCAAACCCGTAGTTATGGGTTTAGACGGAGCCAATAGTAAAAGAGACTGCCATCATTACGTCACTAAAACATGGAGGTTATATTTCAATCACTACGGTTTTGAAGTCTGAGTTGCGATCGGACCCGCAATTCCAGAAAAAATGCAATATGAAAAAATCAATCAATATGATATTCTAGTCCATGCGAGTTCCATTATATGTATTAACACATTGATTGCCGGGATCGATAAAACACCGAAATTAAACATGAAACAAATTATTTTTTATTGCAGATTTGCAAGCTTGAGAATGTTGTTCTATTCATTTTAATACCTATCATCGTTTTCCCTGTAATTTAAAATACAGTAGTGTGTTTATATTTGCTTTTACAGTGCTACGGACAGGAGTTTAACCCTCATGCGGGTCCTCTCTAGCACCCGTAGGATTTTTGCCAACATTTGCAATTTACGAGTAAAAACAATTGCAGGCTTGAGGACTTGTAGCAATTTAATAGAGATTTGCAATTGTAACATTTACGGGCTTGAAAGATCAAAGGTTTAGCTGAGATAGAGTTTCGATTTTGACAACCGCTGTTGTTTTTCCGCCTGTAACCCGCAGATAGTTTGCAGGTAGCTAAAAGAGGCCAATTTAATAGCCGTAACTTTTGCGGGCTCCTTTATGGGCTTCAGGAACTACAATTTGGCAAATTTAATAGGGCCTATGTCTAGGCTTCTAAATGATGAGCGTTAGATCTTTGAGTGACACAAAAGCACATCATCTTAACTTGCATGGAGATTCAATTCTCACTGTACAGGAATAACATTATCCTTATTAGCTGTAAGTGTAGATAAAATGTGTGAAAGAGAAAAAAGAGACATGTTTATATATGTAGTGCAACATGTTTTAATATGGCTGTGAGTGACATCTGACATAGTGCTTGTATGGTGGTAGATATTGCTAGTCTTACTACTGAAAATTGGATCTTGCATCTGTTTCATACATTTATTTTGTTAATAATACCTATTATTATACTGGTCGTAAACAAAATAAACAATATAAAATTAGCATATAATGAATCAATGTCAAGCCTATACTTTGTATTATTCTTATAAATCATAAAAAAAAGCTGAATACACAGTTTAATGTCTTGTGGCTATTTAAGTGCCTGTGCCACAATATGCCCAACACTGCCCCAAAGCTGTTATCTAATTAGTAGTATTTTTAATAATGGCAGGGAGTCTTACAGGAAAAAAGCAGACCTACACAAAGCAACTAATCAATGCTGGGAGAACACTGGCAGGTGTAAAGACTATTAAACTGTGTTGAGTAAAGAATAATAGTAACCAGCTCCCAAGCGGCCTTTATAGATTTCTAATTCAAATTAAGGCAGAGTCTGTATAGATTGCAGGCATTATCACAAAAAGTGTGCAAACACTCTGGGGCTTATTATTAAAGTCCTATTAACTTCAATGGGAGTATCCATCTGAGAGTTCCCCAATCAGCACACTCTGCATTTAATGGAAAACCACTTCTGAGTCATATTTATTCATTATTTACATTTTTCTCACTTGTATTTTTTGTCTGCTTTTTAAAAAAAAGAAGCACAAAGTAAATTGCATGGCAGGAGAAATAGGCAAATATTTTGTTTTATCTGTAGCCTTATACTAGGCTAAATGTTCATATGTAGCCCATGCTCCATTTGTTTATAGGATTCTCTAAAAAGTGTCACAAGAAAAAAAACGTACAATGAAGCAATATTTCTAATACAGGGGTCTGCAACCTTTTACAATTATAAAGCCATTCTATAGAACAAGGGACCAAAAAAGAGTCGGTATATAAGACCATATGTATAACTCGTACATGAAACAACACCCTGACACATTAAACATTATATTTATCTTGCATATTTTCCTTTTGTTAATCAATGAAGCAAACTAAAACTCATTTGAATTCACAGCTAAGGATGATTTGAAGTCATGGTGGCAAAATTGGACTAGACAGAAAAACCTCCTGTTGATCTCTATAGCAATAATAGGTTGATGACCTCTTTCCTAATATGTATGTAATAGCAGTTTCCCCCATAGGAAAGAGTACATAGTAAATCCAGAGATGCACATCTTATCCACTTATGTTGCTTAGCAAACCACACTCAGTGTTTCCATCACAGCTAGGAAATATGGTTGGAGTAATGCATAGTACATTGTATATTTATGAGTTGGGTGTGGATAAGCAGGGTTAAAACCTAAAATACCACCATTTTGCATGTTATCTATGGGAACTGTTTATCAAGTAGGAATTAAGGTTAACTCTGAGAAATAGCTTCCATAAGAAACATCTAGCCCCACTTTATAATTGCAGCATTTTGCTGTGATTTTCACTGTCTATGGCATTGGCTGGTTATTGGCGGCCCGGGTTCTTGATGGCCCCTCAGGCACTTCTTATGCAGTCCCTAGCCTGTTCTATGAGAAAGCATGTCCTTCTTCAACAATATGCAGTCTATTATTATGTTTCTCTAAAACTAGCAAATTTACCCAAATAATTTCTTCTAGATTGCAGCTCTTCAACAGCATTGAACAAACTCTTTGTTGATCCATTCATTTGTATTGTATTGTATCTGCATTTGTATTTCTACTTAGCTTAGAATTTGTCTATATTACTGCTCCTAATAAGCATAATAATAAGTAATACCAAAGAGAAATTCTGAATACAGCTCCTCAATCTCTATACCTGCTTGCTTTGGGCAAAATAAAAAGTGTGAGGCCCTTTTAAGTTTTAAGTTGTTGCATATAAAATCCTTCCAGTATAATAGATTGCCAACCAATTACTACTTCTTACATTGTCTCATTTATTAGGTAAGCCTGTTACAGTTCTTCCTTCTTCTGTAACTGTACAGTATGAGTGACAACAGTAGCAGCCAATTGGCATAGCCGTTAATAGTGAACTTCATTATTGCATCCCACAGCTATCATTCCTACTGCAGGACAACATACAGTATTTTTCCGTGTATAAGACGGTATTTTTTACCAATTGTTTAAAGTCTAAATTAGGGAGAACATTTTATACACGGAATGTTGCAATTACATACCCTGGTCTGGTACTGTAATGCTGCATCTGGCCACTAGATTTAAGGCAGGAGAAACACATTTGGAAATGCATTGGTTCCAATTAGATTGGTTTAGACTGCAAGTTTGCATAGAAATGTGTATTTTATAAGTTTTTGTTGTGTTACACATATATTTAAGGGCATTTTCTGTCATTATTTTCACTGATTTCCATTCCATCTCAATATATCCTGTGTTAAACCGGAAAAATGCAATTGCACATCGCGACTGAGTAATAAGTGATGTGATCACAAGGATATTGAGCTGGAATGGAAATCAGTGAAAATCATGACAGAAAATGCCCTTAAATATATGTGTAACACAATAAAAACGTATAATATACACATTTGTATATGTATTTATTTCTGAATTTTGGGCTCCAAAAATAGGGGTCATCTTATACATGGGGACGTCTTATAAACGGAAAAATACGGTACTTGTTTTTCATTATATAGTAAGGTAGTGATATTATGGAAAGCCAAAAAATACATAAGCAAAACCGTTTAAAGGCTTTTCTTATTTGTAATACTTTCCTTTTTTTAAATAGCATAAAACATATGCACAGTTGTATTCTTTCAAATAAAGTCATTTCAGACTAGTAAATTAAGTGGACACGATACATTTATTTTGAGGAGTAAAATCTAAATTGACAAGAAAGAATAATAGTTTAGAGCTAAGTTGGAAATGATATTTTTATTACTTTGACAAAAAGCCAATTGCAGAAGCCTTCCACGGATGAAACTGTTGGCAGTGTATATGTGACATTGCTGGCTGATCAAGTAAATGAGTGTAGATTTTACTGAAACAATAAAATTGGGATGCACATTCCTAAAAAAAAACGGTGTTGAATGAGCCAGTCTTGTTAGCTTTATAATAAACATGTCACAGCTAAATTATGTTTGGACTGTGTTTTGGACCTATTCTTGTAGAATTTTATGTGGGCTGCATTATAAGAGATAAACTCTCATGCTAAGCTTACATAAAAGGAATGTCCCATCTAAGCATAAATTGCTTTTATATGAACTCGCACTAAGAAGAGTTTAAATATGCATACCAAGTAATTGGATGTGTACATCTTCCTTTTTGTTGCACCATGTTTGAGGAGACAAGTTGCCATTTGATAAATGTTTTTCTGCTTTGTTTGAGACTTTAGAATTCTGAGCGGAGTAATCTGATTGGTTCAAGAAACCAGTCACCAATTTACAAATGGTACACACATTTATTCTGTACCATAAGAACAATTGTTGTTTAGGCAAAACTTACGTTTTAATATTTTAGATTTAGTATATAATATAATATTTCAGAATTTAAGTCATTATATTCTAGGTATATGCATTAAAAAGACAGCATGGTGCTGGTTAATCTTGGGTATCACCTGAGATTAGATTTTAGATGCAGATAGTATTCCAGTTAATTGTATTGTAAGAACCCTTTGTAAAAATTAATTACATTTATTTCAAGTATACATGCAGACACATTGATCAGATATTATGTTTTTTTTTATAAAATACCCTCTTACTATTATTTGATGCAGAAGATAACTCCTGACTATTTTGTAGCTTTACACTACCCCTGTGTTACATCTAATACTAAAAAAAGTATTAGACAACAATAAATAATCAATCTGTTCCAATTTAAATATAATGAATTACCACCTTTGACCTTTTTGAGAGACATAATGATTTATGTGCAATAACATTAACTCAATAACAAAATCATATTTCGGTGATTTAATGGAATTACCATAGTAACGGTGCACGTTTCGAGAAATTCAGATAATAATATAAAAAATTCAGTCTGCATTATGATTAATCATTTTATCCAAGCAAGTTGTACTAGGATATTGGTTTCAGTGTGTACTTACTAAAAAGTGCAAATAATAGCATAGATTGAGGAAAATATTGATTGTGTCATATCCAAAAACATTTTTTTTTAAATAAACTCTGCCTGGGGGTTATAATTGTTATTTCGTTGATATGTACATTTTAAGAGGAATATCCATCTGCTTTATCCTAATAATGCCACAAGGGCTAAATGTGGTATTTTTTTGTACACATTGATGCAGGGCTCAAGCACGTAAAGGGAACCTCTAAAACTGTGGATTTGTACCAAAAGTCATATAGATGGGGAAAAAAGAGGCACATACATAATATTGGAGCAGTAAAGCCATCTTTATACATGTATAAACAGAATATATATATATATATATGTTTATAGATATATATGAGAATGTTTGTAATAAAAAATATTGTATAGTGTTGTTTATTTATATTTGAAATTTGTTTATAAGAATCCTATTGTACAGCAGATTTCTGCTTTTTTTCAGGCACTTAAAAGGTTAAAACAAATTATTTACCCTTCCCCCAGGCATATGCCCAAGTAAAAGGCAGTCCATAAAATAATATAATATGTAAAAGAGCAACAAAGATTTGTTTAGTAATGAAAACTATGGAGTTCTCTTGTATTCCTTTTGTGGAGTGCCATACATCTGGATATTTTCTTGATGAGTCTACATATTTTCAAATATCCTCTTAGTCTTAAAGTCAGTTCTTCAAATCTCAATGCTTGGGAGCTATAGATAGCTCCTTGAGTGCTACTCAACAGCTCATTGCTTATGCTGAGAGTCCCACCACACGTTATATAGAAACTTACCCGACTCAAGCTTGTTGTCTGTTGTGTTTAACTACAGGTTACCACCAATAACCTCATTATTATTTTCCTTTATTTGTAACGCGCCAACATATACTGTAGCGCTAGACAGGGTAAATACAAGACAAAAACAATTTTAACAAATTCCAAAAAGATTGAGGGCCCTGTTATTGAGCTTAACATCAAGCATGCATAGTGCTTTCCGTAAGATTGAAAACTCACAAACGTAAAGTCTGGGTATGGGTATGTGTGAGGTATGGAAGGTTGAGGTACAATGCTTTGTGCATATTAAGGCTGAAGGTGATACATTTCCATACATAGATGAGTTTTTAATGACGTTTTGAAGGATTTGAGGCAGGAGGATAATCTAGTTGAGCGAGGTAAGGAGTTCCAAAGAATAGAGGCTGCAGTGAAAAGTCCTGAAGACTGGAATGAGAGGAGGTGATAAGAGAGGAGCAAAGATGGCAGTTGGAAGAGTATTTTGAGACAAGACCAGAGATCTAAGAAGGTACATCAGTGTTGAGGGCTTTATACGCTAGTGACATGAATTTATTCTGGAAGCTATGGGAAGCCAGTGGAGTGACTGACAATCCATTTTAATTCTCACAGTTTAGTAGAAGAGTTTACAGTTTGTTATTTCTTGAAATGTACGTGTTTTAGTATCTTTCATCTAAAGGTTGGAGAGTCCTGGTCTGGTATATGTTCAGAATCCAAAAATTGTCAAAATTACAAACAGACGGCAAGTTTATTTTAACTTATACTTGTATCATTGAAGATAGCTTTATTTTTTGAACCATAAAATCCCATGAAAACATCAACATTCCTATTGACTTATATTCTCATCATACTGTGTAGATATTTCTTATGTTACCTCTGTGTGTCAATCACCCTGAGAAGCATTTCTTTTTTCATATCAGGAGAAAGCACGCATTGTCACTGGTATATTGATGGAAAAATTACCTTTCTGGCAAAGAATCTTTAAAACTTGCCAGGTTGAAGAGTTATCATTCTTCGCAAATGATTGTTGCAGCCACAGATTTGTAGTGAATTTCTGAAATCATTCAGTGAGAGGTCTGTCATCCACTGACAGATGAGCAGAAGACAAATACAGCTTAGCACTGATGTGAAATGTACCTGTTGCTTGATACGAAGATCAAGACACATTTTGAGCAGGAAGTGTAGAATATAAGCATTGAAAAAAAAATATTAAAGACACGCAGGTTCCCCATTTTTCCCAATATTTAATATTTTCAGTAATGTAAATAATTTTCCCCATTACAAAATTAATATATTAAAGTCTCTTTCTAGAAAACTGACATGCTATTTGCATAACCGTGTACAGTCTCCTACCTCATTAAAGTTTATGCAATTGTTCTGATTCACTATATTTTAAGAGGTTATCCTCTGAAATTCTTTGGCAGTGGGGGTGGACTTAGAGCATTAATACACTTTTAAAGAGTAATAGAAGAATTCGGGATTTCACTAGGAATGTAATATACCTATCTATCACTTTACTTTTGTGTGCTTTATTTTATTGAAAATAGCTTAAAAACTCCTTTTTCTGTATAAATTTTTTTATCAACTAGTTTCTCCCATCTGCAGCTTATGAAGATAGTGTACTTTTAAGTCCAGATGTTGTGTACTGTCTCATAGAAATCAATCAGTGGCAACATTCTGCAACAGGCAACTTGAGAGAGGTCATTGACAGGCTAATTTGAAACACAGTCTGTGTATTCATTAGCTGCATGAGCTACAGTGGGCAGACCCAAACAGGTAGGTTTTAAAAACAGATGTTTTAAGTGCTTAAAATAAAGTACAGTTGTGCTCAAAAGTTTGCATACCCTGGCAGAAATTGTGAAATTTTGACATCTATTTTAAAATATGACTGATCCTGCAAAAAAAAAAAAAAATATTTTATCAAAGTATAGTGATCATATGAAGCCATTTTTTTATCGCATAGTTTTTTGCCGCCTTTTTAAATCATAATGATAACAGAATCACCCAAATGTCCCTGATCAAAAGTTTGCATACCCTTAGTTCCTAATACTATGTATTGCCCCCTTTAGCATCAATGACAGCGTGCAGTCTTTTGTAATAGTTGTCTATGAGGCCCCTAATTCTTGCAAGGGGTATATATATAGCTGCCCATCCGTCTTGGCAAAATGCCTCCATGTCATGCAAAGTCTTGGGTCGTCTTGCATGAATCACACATTTGAGATCTCCCCAGAGTGGCTCGATGATATTAAGGTCAGGAGACTGTGATGGCCACTCCACAACCTTCACCTTTTTCTGCTGTAACCACTGGAGGGTCAACTTGTCCTTGTCCTTTTGGTCATTGTCATGGTGGAAAGTCCAAGAGCATCCCATGCGCAGCCTTCTTGCAGAAGAATGCAAATTGTCTGCCAGTATTTTCTGATGACATGCAGCAATCATCTTGCCATCAATTTTCACAAGATTCCCTGTGCCTTTAGAGCTCCCCCCCAAAAAAAACATCAGTGAGCTACCACCATGCTTCACAGTGGGGATGGTATAGTTTTCACTATAGGCCTTTATGGCCTCTCTGCTAACATAGCAGTTATGGTTGTGATCATAAAGCTCTATTTTGGTCTTGTCACTCTAAATTGCATTGTGCCAGAAGCTGTGAGGCGTGTCAAGGTGTTGTCGGGCATATTGTAACCGTGCTTTTTTGGGGCATTGGCGCAGTAAAAGCTTCTATCTGGCAACACGACCATGCAGCCCATTTTTGTTCAAGTATAATCGTATTGTGCACTTTGAAACAACCACACTGTCTTTTTCCAGAGCAGTCTGTATTTCTAATGAGGTTACCTGTGAGTTTTTCTTTGTATTCCGAACAATTCTTCTGGCAGGTGTGGCTGAAATTTTCCACTTCTTAATAAGTGATTGAACAGTACTGACTGGCATTTTCAAGGCTTTTGATATCTTTTTATATCCTTTTTCATCTTCATGCAGTTCCATTACCTTGTTACGCAGATCTTTTGACAGTTCATTTCTGCTCCCCATGGCTGAGTATCTAGCCTGCTCAGTGCATCCACGTGAGAGCTAACAAACTCATTGACTATTTATACACAGACACTAATTGCAATTTTTTAAAAAAATAACCGTTAATTGCCATTTTAACCTTTGTGTGTCACCTTGTGTGTCTGTACCAAGGCCAAACATTCAATGGTTGCTCAGGGCAATTTGGGTGATTTATGTTATGATGATGGTTTAAAAAGGAGCCAAACAACTATGTGATAATAAATGGCTTTATATGATCACTATCCTTCATTAAATAAAATACTTTATTTTTGCATGATCAGTCATATTTTCTAAATAAATGCCAACATTTCACAATTTTTGTCAGGATATGCAAACTTTTGAGCACAACTGTACATAAAAGTAAATAGATACATAGGTATATTATATTCATAGTAAAATCCAGCAACAATGCAGGGACATTGAAAGCATTCTTTCTGAATTATTGTAGTTGATAAGGTACCACTGTGTGTATTCTCCTGAATATTTATATATGGAAACATTTTATGAGATGTGAAAGTGGGAATTCCCAATCAAATTTTGCTCGGTAGGTGAAAGAGAGTAAGAGCATGTTTTACTAATTGTAGATTATATTTTTTTTTCATCCAAAAAAATAAATACATTAAATAAATACATTAAAAATAATGTTTAACACCTGTTCTTTTAAATGCACAATTCGAGAACATAAGAAATATTACATGTTAAATTGGTACAGTATATTCAGTTATTATATATGCAATATACATTTGAGCTATATTTTTAATTCTTTCTTTCCTTTTGCATGTCTGTTTATTTGGACACAATTCATAATATTGTTTTAACCATCAATTAGAGTTGCAGGATCTTTTAATTTTACCATCAATCATCTCCTTTGAAATTAGTCATTTTAGAAGTTAGCTGAATAAGGAAATTTACAAATTAACAGTTTATATATGGTAACAAAATATGGAGATTTGAATTTTGCAATAATTTGCTTCACAGTCTAATCAATCATTTACTTGGTATAATGGTTTTTTACTAAAAGTAATTTTAAAATTTCATTAGTATTCATTAATTGCTCTTCAAAGACAAGTTACAGCGTAGAACTGCAGTGCTTATTAAGGGTTCTCTTCATTATCCTTGTTATGAGCAAAACTGCTGAATTTAAGTAAATATAGCAGATGTGTGTCTTGCACAGGTTTGCACTTTTCTGCAAGAACACTAATGATGTGGAGTTTCCTACAGAACAAACCTGCTGGAGACTTCATATTCATTTTGTATGACATAGGAAGAATGTAACAAAATCTTTTTCATTGCAGTAATCAAAAATATGTAGGTAATCATAGCTAGTTTAGCTACTATTAGCAGTGTTGTACTTTAACATTGAAAATAAATAGTAAATTCAATGACGAGTGTAGTATGATGGTGGGTTCACACTTGTGATGTCTGTACCAATCCAACCAGCGAGGTAAGGAATAAGCATGTTTGAGAAAATCATAATTCTTGCATAATCTGCTAGTGGATAGTGGCTGACATTATAGTAATCCGTGCTATTCATTGAATGAGGGACAAGGTACAAGGCAGGGACAGGAGGTGATCACTTTGTAGTGCTACTGTCTGCTCCTGAGCATGTGATGAGGATGGGTGGAGGTGTCAAAAGATGAAAGTTGAACCCATTCTCCAATAAATCCCACTCTGTCCACTGCAGAATAGAAAAATGGCAATAAAGTCTATAATCACTGTTATTAATTTGGAAAAAGAGATTCATTTTTACAGTACGCCATACTGATTTGGTCTCAGTGGTCAAGGTTCGCTCTTATTTAATCAGTTCTATAACTCAATAATGGAGCCAAGACTGCAAATATTTGCATATAGTAGGTGACACTTTTTTTTTACTTTTAATGAATTGATTTATCACTTAATATTTCTAATATATATTTTAAATAAAATTAACCTGATTCAGAAGCTTATTGTATTGTATGATAAAGTATGATAAATACAATGTTATACACACCCTAAGTAGTTTCTACTTTCCTATTCACAATGACTCAGCATGGCCTGAATCCAGCAGATCAAGTATTAATGCCCAATCCCTGAATTTGTGATTAACGTTAATCAGCATTCAGGGGCTGTACAAATTCTCCATGAACAGATGTTCCAACACTATCCATTGACGTCTAATGTGCAACCGTTGCCAAGGACAGTATTTATTCAATATTGAAGTACATTTTCTTGTGGTACACTTTTATCCATGTATTACACCATACTACTTATCAGAAAATATATAGGCTGTGTACAAGACTTACAATGTGTCAAAGAAATGTATTGTAGTAACATTTACTCTGATTATGACATACACAGTGGTTCTCATTATAACAGCAAAGTAAGAAGGTGGCTTGAGAATCATTGCTAGCGTTGCCGACTTCATTAGAAGAAATGAGTCTTAGTGAATTCTCTCTACCATTAATGGCTCTTAATGCCCATGCTAGGGAATCTGCACCAGATTCAGTAAAGTTAACAGATGCAATGCAGTGTGATGGGACCATAAAGTCTCAACCCTGTGGCCAAAGTGGGCAATCACCCAGAGCATCAACTTATGTGGGATGACATCAAGGGTGTAAAATTTTGAGCAGAACTAGCACATTTGATCGTAATTGAGCATCCTGTCTTTAGGAACCATGCATGCACTTAAATACATTGTATTTTTATTTTTTCCACACGTTGACCGTGTTTCAATTTGCTTTGCTGTTATATTTTTGTTCCAGAAATAAATTACTTTTTAACAATTAGGGCACAAAAGAAAACACCTTAGTATAGTGAAAATGCTCATATTCTACCTCTAATTAAACAGCTTAGTTTCATTTCTGTTTTATTATGTTTCTGATAAATACAGTAGAAAAATACTACATATATCTTTTGTCTATAATAAGTTTGGATTTTGACTTGTAAAAATAAAACTGGAACTTTACCATCACTTTAACCACAATGAAATTCTAGGTAGTTTTCCAAGCAACATAGGGCTAATTATATGGCTTCCATAAGAAACTCTCGGAAACCCTAACATAACTATTATATGCTGCTGGCATTAAACCTTTACGTATAATGTCTTATGAGTGATCACTACATGAAGTTACCTAAAGGGTGTTTACATGGCTCCCGTAGGAGCTTACAGACAATACTACGTGTTCTCTGAACCTTCTGCGAATGCTCTTAACCAAATCGTTTTGGGTAAACTCTGCCCCTTTCAAGAGAAGCTAAACCCCTTACATGAGCATATTATGGTCTCAAGCGCAGCTAAACCCCTTACACAAGCCCATCATGATCCCAGTACTAGAAGAAAAAAAAAACAGCTGAAATAAACTCATTAAAGAAAAATTAGGTCTAAACATCGTATAGCACAAAATAAGCCTTTGTAATGTCTATCAAATACTCACCAGCCCTACAAATACATTTACAACCCCCCTAAACAATAATTCTATCTTAGCACGTGTCTAAACTACAAAGTTCATGTGCAATAATAATAAAACCTCATCAATGCACTGGCAATCAGTATGAGATTCCTTACACCATAACATATGACAAAATGTTTAACGCATTGGTGGTAAAGTACAATGAGTGCCACTAGTTCTCTAGGATTGCTGGAGATGCTCTTCCATGGGCTGAGTGAAATCCTGTTGCTGGAGGTATTCTTACTACAGGGCCATTGTGTGGTGCCTCCTGATCCAGCTAATCTCCTGAAATAGCTTTCTCTGTATGTTCCCCACCTGACCATTTTGTGTTGAGGCTGCTGAATTTGGCTTTTCAGTTCTGCATTCACCTCCTTTGAGGTGTGGGTGATACTGCCAGGCAGGCCACTGCCTCCATTGATGTTGTTACAGGATCTGGTGGTAGTGGTGGGAGTAGGGGTAGAGGGGCAACAGCTCGGTACCCAGGGCTCTTCCAATAGGAGTAGCTGAGAGAAGTGTCAATCTGTGGAAGTGAGGGTCTGCCAGCTCATTCATGGCCCAGATTGGCCAATGTTCTCCTCCTTCTGTGGTGTGTGGTGCTGTTGAAGAAGAATAACATATATTTATTTTCTAATTCCCATAAGCTTAACTTCAGTCTGTGTTTGTATGTACATTTTTCAATTATGGGTTGCATAAGCAAGGATTAGGAGACATCTTGAATATCAACATCAGCTAATTCAGATGTCATGCATCAGGGGATTAACATAATGTGCATTTAATCTTTCTGATATATCAATTGTTTGGAGTTATGTGAAAGCATAGATTTATCTTACTATAAAGATATGGCCTTTTATGGATATTATTAATATCAATACCACATCACACATTTTTCTCAGGGCAACATAGCGTAATTAGTAATTGATTGTAATCAGCTACATTATATTTGTGATATTAATATTGCAGCTGAGTTACAGAGCCCTTGATATAGGCCATATCAGTGAGTAGGAGTTTATGTATCGTGAGCAGGATTGAGGTTTGTGGGTATTGCATTTACTCAACAAATGCCTGTCCAGTAACCCAGATATTCTGACCATGGTTAGCTATGGGCATCCTGCCCCTCGGAAATTTCTTTCATGCATTGTATGTTACGACAGCTTGCCCTATAGCTTCCTCGGTCATCTTCTTGACTATAGTCCAGCAGACATCATAGCAAACTTTTTACATCCCAGATGTGAAGTTCCACAGTGCCCAAGCTACCAATTCTCTCCACATCCTTGCCTTCTAACCAGCCCAGAACTCTTTGCCTCCATGTAGGCTATGCAACCAGTCATTGATGACATTCAGGGGAAACAATACATATCTCCTGGGAGTAAAACCTGTGTTTCTTGAACTCTCAACTGTGCCTGTGTAGGCATAACTCTTTGCACTGGCCCCGAGGCATGGGGCTCAAACCTTTACTCCTGGGACCTGTGGGTTAGCTTATGCAACAGAGAACTGTCAACGTTTGGGTGAGAAGTACAAACTTATATGGACTCCATGTTGCAATTTTTATTGATGTTATGTCACTTTACTGGAGTTGCTACAGTTTATTGGCTCTGACTCATGCTTCCTACTGAATTCTGCTTACGTATGATCTATGGACCATTGCAGGTACTCTCAGGTTAGTTTTCCTTATGTACAAACCCCCTGGCTACATATATATAAGACCTTACAATATCAGCCTGCAAAAAGCATGTAATAGCTCTGTAAAATTTCCTGGAGGTATATCAGCCTTGTGGGAGTTTCTACAGGGGCCATGTATACAACATCCTAATCAGATATTTTATATTACCATACTTCTAACTCTGTGCGCAATTTTTAAGGCCTCCTCGAGGACACCAAATCAACTTGAGCTGGCCATGGATGAGAAGTGAATATAGAAAAATTCACTTCTCCATAGAAAACACATCCTTCTCGGAAACGCTGAGAATCCTAGTGATAAAAAGAAAATACAGGGAATATGATAACAAATTTAAAATTTAGAGAGTCAGCAAATGAAAACTAAAAGGTATCTGGATTAGGTAAAATAAAATAACTAAAGTGAGATGGCAGTGATGGAAGATTGGTGGCTAGAACAGCAAAATAATAGAATCCAATGATATATTAAATACAAAGGCAAGTTATAAATCAGTACTTTGTTCAGGAGTTTTGGCAACTGGTATATAAAATTACAATTAGATAATGTAAGAATCTATCACTTAATTCTATTTTTTAGTGAGCCTTATTTATTCACATTAATAAATCAGCTCTGAGAATACTATAATAGTATTAGATAATAATTTCTTCCTCAGGTAAAATTAAACATTTTGACAAATTGAGGCCCATATTTCTATTTGATTTATTTATATCCAAATTCCAACCTACATAATACCATGTTTTGCTCCTTTGCTTCATTTATTTTCATAATTACCAAGATAAACAATATAGTATATGTTTTACTTTCTCGGTACATAGCTGCTGAATCTATTTCAGTTTTAAGATTTATTAAAACATTATTTTCTGCACATCTCTACTCATGTCTGTCCTTTAAAAAGAAGCTAACGTTCTCTTCTGCGTTTTTCTACAAATGTCTGTCCTTAAAGAACAAGCTAATATTACATTGCAAAGTTCAAATTCCAATCCGGCAAGTCTTTTTTGAGTAATAATAACAGTAATCACACAGCCATGACATTAACTGTCACTCTATACCCCCTTTGGGTTAAAATCACTAGCCTTTGCTGGTAGTTCACTTTGCTTTTTCCTGTGCTTGGATATTTATTGCCAGCTAATGCTTTATTCATCAGGGAGTGTTTCTCAAGGAACATACAGTAAAGACACTTGTATTCATAGAAAATGCCATTTAATTCAGTTCGGTACTCTATCTCTGTTGGACTAGACCAACTACAGGGAAAAACTGCATAGTGAAATCAGGGATGCCCAGTGACTTTGAAGAAAAACTTTAGCATTGGTTGGTTCATTTGAAATATATTTATTTCCATGGTTGGGTCCCTATGTTTCACTGTCATCACCAAAAAATAATTCTGATAACATATTTTTGTGTATAATATTTTATTGAGGGACCTTAATACTAGTGTCTGTTTTAATAAAATGGGTAATATATATTTTTTTCATTTACTTGTAGGTTCCAAAATCCTGTTTTAAAAATGTTCTCTGATTGCCATCAGTTGCTAAGTAGCACAGATGCCCTGTATAGGTTATTGTGAATAGAACAGCATGAAAAACAAAGCTCAATGGGTCCACAGGTACACAGGTTGCCCTGCCAAAAAGAGTATGCTGCTGTACATAAGGGTTATCACAGTGCTAGAATAACATAGAAAACATTCATTTGATTAAAAAATGTTGGAATATTTTACACAAACAGTGGCGTTATTGCAGAATATCAGATTAATATTTTAACACATGTAGTATTAGGAACATTGCTTATTTGTATTTCTTAGAGCTTATATTTTCTCTAATTTTAGCTCTCAGCACTGATTTTGAACATTGGGTGTCTTACAGCCCCATTAAATTCGAAGCGTGTAGCGTCATTGGCACACCCGCAAAGGCTGCAGGCTTGAAATTCGGCTGCGTTACAGAGCTATTAAATTGAACCATGCCGTGAGTTACGGGCCGTAGAAACAAACCTGTAAACTATTCTTGCGCACGTTGCAGCCGTGAACATGATCAATTAGTCAAACCCGTAGTTACGGGTTTGGACAGAGCCAACGAGCCAAAGATCATCATCATTACGTCACTGAAAAATAAATCAATAAATATGATATTCTAGTCCATGCGAGTTCCATTATATGTATTAAGACATTAATTGCTGGATCAATATGTTGTGCTATTCATTTTAATACCTAACATCACTTTCCCTTTAATTGAAAATACCGTAGTGTGTTTATATTTGCATTTATAGTGCTACAGATAGGACTTTGACCCCCTTGCGGGTCCTCTCTAGTACCCGTTGGCTTTTTGCTCCATTTGCGGGTTACGTGTTTGAATGCCAGTGGATTCGTAGCAATTTAATAGCGTGATTGGAACGTAACAGTTACTGGCTTAACAGGTCAAAGGGTTTGTGGCCGTGGAGTACAAATTTTGACGTCCCGTAGTGTTTTTCCGCCTGTAACCCCCAGATCGTTAGCTTTACGTAGCCGTAAGTCTTGCTGGCTACGTTACAGGCTACGGTTTTACGCGTTAAGGGAATTTAATAGGGCTGTTAGTCTTTTAATTTTTTATCTTGTGTACTTATATTACATTTTGAATGTGCTTTGGTTTGCGTATATATCTTGTTATCGTGTTGGAAAACTCATTGGGGTACATTTATCAAACAGCTGTAAAATTGGGCATAACAAAGTGGAGCAAAATACAGTGGAACCTCTATATTCGTCATTAATCATTCCTGAGGGACATATGGCTACTGAATCGGATGAAAATAGAATCAAATGTTTTCTATAGGAATAGACTAAAATTGGAAAAATCTGTTACAAGCCTTGAATATGATATATAAATGTAACGAAAAGTTTATCTTTACTGAGGAGCAATGATGGCAGAAGCTGAAGAGAAGCAATGGAATTATTATTTAGAGGGGGAGTCACCTTACATTAAAACATCAGGCAATTCCAATTCTGGTGATACGTTTTTTGTCCCTTTACCAAAGATTCAATAGCAGTCAATTTAGCAAACAACTTGTCCAATGTTGTCTGTTTCTGTCTGTTTTTAATTTTTTATTTAATTTTTTGACTAATGTTGGATTTTTGGTTGCATTTAAGAGCATTTGTTTCACCTAAAAAATATGAATAATATTGGATTTGACGAATATAGGGACTGATGAATATTGTGGTTCCACTGTATACCCAATTTCTTATGTTTTATTTAATGGAAGCTATTTACCAGAGTTAAAATGATTCCCTGTTTGATTAATAGCTACCATAGAAAACAGGAAGTTTCACTTGACTCCACGTATCCCCTTTTTATCCCGCTTGTTACATATACCCAATTTTGGTGTTTTATGTTACGTGCATACTGTACAAAGTTGCAATTAATTCTTTATAATGGCCTCGTTCTACACAGCGGTCAAATTTCACTACACTATGCTGGGTCCACAAAGGAAAACTCATAGAAGAAAAACCTCAACACTCAAAATGAATATATTGTATGTGTCATAATTGATATTCTGACAAACTATGTTAAAATAAATTAAACCTTTTAGAAATAGATTCCAAAATGAAACCAGTCACCTCAATTCTTAAAGGTCTGTTCGTCATTGAAAGATCACTTATGCCTAAATTAGAATACATTTCTTTGAGACTGTTGTTTGGCTTTTGTCTGAGGCCTGGTCATCTTCCATTAACATGCCTAGCATTAATGGATTATTTTTACAGGAAAGGAAATTAATCATTTTCAGCAAATTAAGACAGATTCTTTTTTGCATTACAGAAAGTTGGCCAATGTGGTGTTACTGATACCACACGTTCAGCACTGTTGTAGACTTCGAAACACATAATTATGTATTTGAACTGACACTTTCATGTAGGAAGGAAATAGATTTTTGTCAATTTGGTGTTCTCAAAGGATTATTTCTCCCTGTAAACAATCCATGCTAATCTGTACAGGCTGTTTTTCCTAGCTGATATAATGAACAATGAATAATAAAATAAAATAAAAGTTTCAAAACATGCAGATAAATTAGTGGTTCATTTCTACTAGCCCAGCAAACCCCAGGCCTAGGGCATCACAATGTTATGGGGCATCAGACTCACGATAAGTCATAATGTTAAACATGTTTGCCATAATAGGACTGTAAATAATTCTGACATATATACATGCCCTGAGGAAGCCAGTTATTGGTGAAACCGGTTGGCAGGCTATATATCACACACACTGAGATGGAATAATGGCTTATTTGAAGTTCTAAGATTATCTACTTCTCATATTTTTTTGATCACCTTTACTCTGCAATTGATAGGTGGATAATGAAGATAATGACCTATTAAGGCACAAATACATACTCTACACCTCCGTGCTAGGTGCTGTGGGTAAGAGGGATGTTGCATAACCCTCATTTCCTCTCTTCTCACCACATTACAGTATTGCATTTGTATGTGATCCTTATTTACCTAATTCCTATTGATATATTTAAGGAATTATTCTAATATCCATACCCAATGTTATATGTGATTGTTTTTATAAGTATTTATATGCATTCATTTTTAAAATTTTGCATTTTTTGATGTGTTACTTAAAGCATATCCGAGGATTTGCATGTGCATAAACGAGGATTGCTTACATACAATCCCCAGACCTTTTTCATTTTTTTCAAGTGATGTACTCTCACTATAAGCTATTATAGATCTCATGTGTTATTTTTTCCTATATTTAAAGTGCTTTAGTCTCACTATAAGCGATTGTAGGTCACATGTGCCGCATAGGCTTATACGCCAGACATAATCGGACCAATATTAATTGCTCTGATTGGGGGTTTTAGTACACATCTACTTGCGTATATATTTTTAAACAATTTTCTTTTTTTGCGTCGTGGTGTGTTGATTTAATAAATGGAATACTGTAATATATTTTTATATATATATATATATATATATATATATATATATATATAACCAGACACATCTCCTAATTTTAACCACCTCTTTTCTTTCATGCTGTACCCTCTCTGTCCATTTTTTATTAACTCTTTAGAAATATCAAATAAATCCTATTAATGACATCTCCACTTTAACCTATTATGTAATTTACATAAAAAAAAATGGTGCCAAGCTTTGAAATTTCACTTGATTATATAAAACAATTATATTGAATAGACATTCAACTGAGTTAAGAAATCAAATATGGAGGGAGATGAGTTCAAACATATAGTGGAACTGCTGCGAAACAGCTCTGACTCTTAAAGGACCACAGACAAATAAAAATAACAAAAGATGTGCAGATTTCAACGCTCATTATTAATTTAAATTGTCCATAAAATTATAAAATGATAAATACCATTAAAAAAGTATAGATATTTCATTAAAGAATCACTGTATCAAGGCATTAAAAGGAATGATTGATGAAACTGATACATTGCAGCAGTACTGGTCCAACTATCAAGTTCAAACATATGACAATCACTGTTCAAGAAAGAATTATGGCCACTGCCAGAAACAAACATGCCTACTGCATCTAATGCTACACACAATGAAGAAGGGCTTGTCTGCTTCATAAAAATAAATAACTAATCATGGGAGACTGTCGTGTTCAGATACATTTTATTTTTGTTAAAAATGTTGTATTCATAAGGTATAAAAATATATTTAAAGTAAAAAGATTAATTAAATAGGAAATTTATCGGTTTTCCTTTAATCTTATCTGATTACAGACTCACTAAGGTTGTAGGCATTGGGGTAGATCCACTGTGTCAGTTTTCCCCATAGGATACAGACAATGGACCCATCAAGTTGATGGTATTAGCACTTTTTGTTTTAAATTGACATGGGAAATAAAAGATTATGCTTTACCTAAGAAACTGAAAATAATATGAATAATGTGCGCAAACTGTGTGATGGCACTTTTACCATAGTTATTCCTTTAGTTTTAAATCCCCATGGTTACAAATGCCTCTTTAACAGTTTGAAGTCAGTGGGAAATGTTGAGAACCACTAATCTTTGACGTGGACATTTTAATACTTGTTTACACTGATATCAGTCACAGCACAAATTATGCATAATACCTCCTTATTCAAATTGCACCCATTATATCTGTCAGTATATCGCTGTGATAACTGTACACATATCAACAAATAAATGTTTCATACATATATGAGCAACAATGAATAAGAAAAATATACACTGCTGATCATAAAATGTTTTTTTTTTTAAAGTGACATACTTAACCAAAAATAAAAGTAAATTTTAATTAAAAATAAACACAACAAAAACATGTTTGTCTAACCTGTTGACAGTAAATGGAATTGGTAAAGCAATGTAAAATGTTATATTAATCATCTATATGAATAAAGGATTTTTTTTTTTAAATGTAACTAAACTTTTAAAATATGTTTAACACTAACTATGAGGTTATTTCACATGGAAATGCAGAATAAACCCTCCCCCATTTTAACAATGAGCCAGTTACAGAACCTCATATGAAAATGCATCCTAAGTTGTGACCTCTGATTGGCTGAGAAGCCAATTTAGGAATTATTGTAAAAGACAATTGATGGGCTGGGTGTGGCAGCATATTGCCAATGCTTCCCATGGAGCTGATGATGGCCATAGATGTAAAATATTGTTGTACAATGGAATCATTATAATTTATCCAAGAAGCTATTTTGAAGTAAAAGCTGTGACAGCTCAATATCACTTCTGGTATGTCCTCTTGCTACTATTTTTCTGAACTGGTTCTTTCACTTGACTGGTTGCTTGTGATTGCCACGTCTGTCACACAACTTGTCAGTAGGTCAGAAGAAAATGAAAACATGCTAAAATGAGTTATTGAATAGATTATACTACTTTTTTGTTTTTTAATTCTACATGTATGCTAATTTACATACATTTAACATCAAAATAATAATAATAATAATATATATATATATATATATATTTATATACTCAAAACTTATATATATATATATATATATATATATATATATATATATATATATATATTTATTTATATATTCTAAATTTACATATATATATATATATATATATATATATATTCCAAATTAAGATTTTCTTCTGATCTGCTTTAAATTATTGCATCTACAAATCAGAAAATATTATCATAAGTGAAAAAAGAAAGAAAAGGTGTTTGAAATGTGGATGATTAGAACCAAATATATACAAGTTTCTTAGCATAATCAAAGGTATGTAATATCAAAGCAAATCTACTGTAGTTCAAAGACAAGTCATCAGACCTTGAAAAGGGCAGCTATAATACGAACAATAGGAACATTAGCATAGAAGCAGGTAATTGCACATTTAGCCGCCTTAGATCTGATTGTGCAAGTTTTCCTCTGTAGTTTATTATCCTATGTTACCAAAATGAAACATATTTCTAAGTCTTATTATTGGACTTGAATGAAAGCAAAGCCTAGTGTATTCGGTTTGGTTAAGGATTTCCTCAGAATTTCTTCCTCAATATTTTACTAATTTTCCTAAAGTGAAGTCTTATGTTTTAATTTGTCTTGAAGGAGCTCTGGGTACTTGCTACATATTTTGTTCTAAATTAAATACGTTTTGAGGTGGACACTAATCGTCATTAATTACTCAAGTCAGTTATTTTTTATTTAATTTTTTTTATTACATTTTTAATTGTGGGGTGTGTGGTTCCTGATGTTCCTGCAATCCCTACTAATACCAGAAAAGCATAAGCAAATAACGAGGTTCATGAAAAATACTTTCTAAGATCAGGGAGATGTAACACAGGTAACTGGAAACAAGGCTCTGAAGCCATCTATTGTCTGGGGCTCTTCCTTTCTTTTTCAGCTAGTGGTAGAAAGTTCCCAGACTTTGCCAATAAAGTGGTAAAGTCTTTAGGCGGAAAAAGAGAACACTAAGCAAACCTTTTGTGATTAATTGTTATAAAAAAATCTCAATTAAAAAAGATTTCCATTTCCAGGTCCTATTTAAAACAATTCCACATCTTGGAATGAGAGGCAGTTATCATAATTGTTGAATAGAAAGTTGAGCATAAAGGTATATGGACCAGAAAATGCAGATGGCACATGAATCGGACACAGGTCCCCAATATAATGTAAGGGAAGAAACATATTTGCATGAAACACATGATAACTCAAACATAACCTCAAACATGACAGTTCCGCTTTAAACACGTAGCTCTAAACTAATATAAATATAAGCCATTTAATTAAAACCATTCAATTAAAACCAAACAAAAATGGATTTATAGCCGATAGCACAATAATACCACTTGTGATTATTTCCTAGCCTTAAGGTCAACAGGGTGAATTATTGTTCCCTGTGTATTATTATATATAAGAGGAAGGATTAGCTCCATTTAAAATTCATACAAACCAGTGATGTCCACTTCTGTGTGATTTTGAATTTTGAAGTTTTTTCCAAAAAACATCAAAAGCCTTTCATCCATATAGTAAAACAGTGCCAGAAGCTTGCTCTTAGTTATATTTAATTAATGCAGTTTCCAATGAATAACATACAGTAATTAGCTTCTTGAAATGTACAGGTATAGACAGATATAGACACTGCAGTTGGTTACCAATTGATAATAAAAGACTGAATACTGACTTTTCTTTTTAATTAATTAGCATAATACCATTGGCTTGTCATTGCTTCATAATGTGCATATTCCTAAATTCATTTTTTAAAGAGCTATGTGTCTCATTTATAGTGATACACACTTCCACTATTCTAGCTGTTATCATTATTACCTTTTTTGTTGTTATAAAATGTCGACATTTTCCAACACACAATATACAATCAGGAGGTAACAATATAAGGTAGATGTTAGGTGTGTGGGACAATAGACCAAAATAGATGCTTGGTCAAATGAATGGACCCAATATCAAGTTGTTTTTTTAGTTAATCCCGAAAGAGCATATACACTGTACCAGGCATTTTTTTTTAAATTACATAATTGATGAGATTTTCACCATTTTTGTGCTACATTATTATGCAAATGTGATGCTCACAAATATGAATTAGCTACTCTGATGTGCTAATTAGTGTCACACTATTTTTGCAAACAAATAAACAAGGACAACACACCCTGCAAAATGAGCTGGATATTAACATGTTGAGCAGCACATTCATATATTAATGAAGCACAAACAACACTGAATGGTTCAGTAATTATTTATTGTATATTGGAAAAAACAGCTAGTACAATGTACAGTGCTTAAAATTGGCTGTGCAATATATAGACAGATTTTGATGTTCTGTAAGAAGAAACAAACTTGTGTTTTGGGGTGGCATTGTACCTTTGCTCTGTGGAAGAAGATAGCTGTGTTTTGGGATGGAATATGAGCCATGTGTAATTATAGATATTTAAAAGGCCACTGTACTGACCTAATAACTGGAGCTAGATGTTTTAATTAGACTTTGATCTTTAAAAACATTTATACTTAATGCTCTAAAAAAACATGACACTTAAGTGTTTTTATGAAGGGCTCTCTAAAAATAGGTAGGGTTTGTTAAGAAATAAACATTTATTAAACATTAACTGTGCATTTAAACAATTAATTACTATTTTTAATCATGCCCATAGGCTATATGAGCTCCTTATCTCTCCACCAATGAATGATGTATTGTCTCTGGAGAGATGCTGAGAGGAAAAAGCTCTCCAAACAGACATACTGTACCTTGTGGGAAAGTGTATCTGTGTACATTGCTAGCAGCTCATGTTACGCTGCTGCCTGCTACCAATGTGTGTTTTACAGCTCTCAGAAGGTTTACAATTTGGTACCTCCTCCTAGGTGTTTTATACTTCAGAGACAAAACATTGTGGAGAGGGTGGAGACATCTGCAACTTATACAGACAGGGTTTCATTGAAAAAAAATAATTTTAAAACAGTAAAAATGTAACAAAGTTTTTTATCAAGACCTACCTATCTTTTCTTTAGAGAGCCCTTTATAAGACCTCTCAAGTGGTCCTTTAAACTTGCTTTAAAACAAAATTCAGATTCAACTGCTGTTGGCCTCCATCCACTTTAAGGTTAATATGTGAAGGAGGTGGATGCATGGTAGTGCTGAATTTTCAAGCTCAACGTTATATCTATCTAGCGCTCTTCATTGGTTGGAGACTTGCTATCTCAATGAGGCTTCCCCTGGAAATGAATTTTGTCGAAGAAATAGCCTATGAATGTTCAGACTCACAATAACTTCTGTCTAATCAGATGACTTTATAAGGGTTGAGATCAACGATAGCACTTTGTGGTGATGTTCAATCATTGAAAGTAAGTTTAATATTAAATATTACTATTGAAAATTGGGAAATATGATTTTTATCATTGGCATAATTAAATCAGCTAGCTTCCACATTACTGCAGTCCTTTAAAATGATAGGCTTCTAATAAAATATGTTTTTTTTTTATAGTGTGAAGCTCAGATAGCTGAATATGTGCCTTATAATATGGGTCTAGGGATTCCAAAGAAAAGTCTTGCTGACAAACAAGCGAAAAGGCAACCAAAGATTTGTCCCTAGGAAATTATAGAATGCCATTTTTCAGTTTTTGCATTTAATGTATAAGCCTTGGCTAATAAAACAGCAAAGAAATTAAAATATCTTCGTGTACGGATTATTGTTGTTTTGTCATTCAGTCGTGCCCGACTCTCTGTGACCTCATGGACCATAACAAACTAGGCACATCTTTATATCCATGGTCATGCTGATCTATGGCAGAGATACTGGAGTGGGTTCCAAGTTCCTTCTCCAGTAGGCCAAAGCACACAGCTCCTGGTATTCCTAGGTGGTCTTCAATCCATGTATTGACCAGGCCCAACCCTCCTTGGCTTCAGGGTGGTGGGACCTCTTGGTTCCCTGACTGGAATTGAACCCAGGTGACAGCACCAAATCCTAACCACTGGACCACCAATGAACACTTGATGTGTGGATATCTTGATATAAAGAAGGTCGAACAAAATAAGAGAGATTATAGCTCATCTGCAAGCATTGGCATTGATGAGCTAGGTTTCTTGAAACCTTATGATGTCTGCAGTGAACAATGTAAAAATTATTCATTTTATGGGAGAATATTTTAGATAAGTAAACTTAGAAATTAACATAGTTTTATTTGAAAAGATTCAGTAAAATCAAACAAACAAAAATATATATCTGCAAGAAAAATAAGTAATATTTCAATGTGTCATTGTCTAAACAACAAAACTTGGTATTACCATATCATTTGCACAGCTTACTTTTTTATTTATTCTGACAGGTAAAATATTGAAAGACATCATTTTTAAGCTTTTATTCTATATTTATTGTTTTTCTGCTAGGAGTTTTATGCTTAAAGTAAGATATCTCATAATCAAGAGAATATTGCCAAACTTAAAATAGCAGTTGTGGGCCCTAAGGTATGTTGATTAATGACCTAAATATATGCTAATAAATGTATTTAATAAGAATCAGAACCTGTGAAAAATTCCTTTAGGGAATTCCCAAAAAATGAATTAATTGTCAGATACCACACAAGACAAGCGTGACCTCAATTTTCTAGCCCATGGGACTTAAATGAAGGCAGTGCTTTCGTGTACAGCAGCTTGTAAGGGAGGAATAAATAGAATTTTTTGTGAAAAATTATATTTTGAGTGTTTATGATAAATTATAGTTCTTAGGGAGTGAGCAAATAGCTAAAATATGGTGTGTGGGTATAACTATAGTGTCTATTTGTTAACCTACATTTCTATTTTTTGTATCTTCATTCTACATGTTTCTATTATAAAGTTTAATGTTTCCTATCAGTAGAGAGACGGTGGTGTAGATTCACTAAAGTATGAAGAGATGTTCAGTTCAAGACCCCGTGTTTATCAATGCAGAGAGCTTCGCCATATTGCTTATTTTTCTGAGATTGGGTTTGATAGCACAATGATCATAGAAATGCATGATAATTAAAATTAGATTTGTATGCACACAAACAATAGGTCTAATGTATGTTTCCAAAGTTTATAACAGATTCATCTTACAATTTGTGTTATAATAGAATCTGTAAGTTACCATAGTAGATATACTCAGTAGATGCACCATGTGCCTTTCTTTTGTACCTCCACTGCATTGTCACTGATGATGGATCTATATCCTTAAAAAGACTGTCAGCTAAATAAGATCTGTCTGTCTATCCCTCCCCATGCAAACCTTCAATCTTTACGCTTCTGGATTTCATTTGCCTCTAGGCCACAAAAATATGCATTGCAGACCTTGGGCCTCATTCTATTATCGGCCGTAAACCGGCCGTAAGGCTGCGATTCCTTGCGGGGGTCCCGTTACCTCGCAATTCTATTATACGGCCCCGCAAGGATCTCATCTTACGGCCGGCCGCATATCTTGCAACCGGCCGTAAGCTCTGAAATCTAAAAAGTCAAAAATAAATTCAAGACAGCTCTGTAAAGCTCTGTAAATGCTAGGGATCATATTGGGGGACATGAGGATTAATAGTAACCCACTCTCAAGCTTGCACATCAGCCCAAACCCGAGTTTAAATTAACTGTTTATTTTCCGGCTGCGCGTGGGCGGGTCTGAGGTGCTCCAAGCCCTATGGACTTTTTACATGGATATTTGACGTATATTAAAAAAATAATAATTTACGGATTTGAGTATAGGGGAATTTTGTGCTATTTTTGCTAACACCGAAAATCACTTTATAGTCTTCTCAAAGTGCAGGATGGCTTTATTTGGGCTATATTTCGTGCTTAATTGGTGCTAGCGGGACCTCTTTCCTGCAAGTAAGCTGCGTCTCGCTTTTAGCCTTGCAGAGAGGGTTCCCGGAGCAATTGAATTGCAAATAGGATTTTCTTACGGCCAATTTCCTTGCGGCCGTTTTAGATCAAAGGATTTCCTCCGGCGCGAGCGGCCGCAAGAGATAGCAAGGCGCCGGCCGCAAGCGTGCCGGAATCCCCGGCCGGAGGGGAATAGAATAGCAGAATAGCTTGCGGCCGGTCCTTGCGGCCCCGCATCTCCTACGGCCGATAATAGAATGAGGCCCCTTGACTTTACTTTAGTTTTGTGCATATTTTAAAAGTAATTCTTTACTTTATACACACGGACATATATATGTGACCCTATGGGCAGCAGAACGCCAGAAAATCTACCATTATGTCTCAGGTTGTGATTATCCATAAGGTTTTCTTAGCAAAGATACTGGAGTGGGTTGCCAGTTCCTTCTCCAGTGGACCGTAAATCTGCTACGACCTGCCCATCTTGGGTGACCCTACATGGTATGAGTCTCAGCATCCTTGGAATGCACAAGCCCCTTCATCACAACAAGGTAGCAATTCAGAAGGGATATATATAGACTATACAGCATATATATATATATATATATATATATATATATATATATATATATATATAGTTATGGATTGCAAGAGCGTAGCCTTTGTTGGCACATTTGCATGTCCCTGTCAAGGTTCCCAGAATGCAGTGTAATAACTGCATTTCTCGGAATTCATGAAACAAGTATTTTAACTTGTTTTAGACATACAAATGTGAACACAATTGTACTATTTTATATATATATATATATATATATATATATATATATATATATATATATATATACTAGTACACACAATGAATAGTACATTAGTTACTCAATTTGAATGTTTATAAGTTAATAAACTTATTTACTGCCCAAATTTCACAGTAATACAGTTGCTGCACTGCACTCTGGGAAAACTTGACAGGGACATGCAAATGAGACCACAATGCACACTCACTCTTATTAATCCAATAACCATTTTATACATGGCTCCTTTTAAGCTTATGCTCGCTGTATTTCACAGCTTTTATCCTGGTTTGTGCATAATCCATTCCGGTGCTGTGCTTAAAGCTGTGAAATACTGTGCTTTTTAACATGTCTAATCCATTACCTGCTTAGTTAATTAACGTTTTTACAATTAGATATTTTTAGGAACAAGCCAGATGTATAAGGTATTTGGCACCATTGTTCACACAAAAGTGTGAACTGAATAATTATAAAATTATAATTGGTGCAATTATATAATTATAAGTTATAAGTTTTCGGTTACTCATAATATTTATTTACACTTTTTGTGCTTGTACACGTTGACTAAAGCGACATATTTGTTGTCTGAAATTAGACATCCGTTCAGCTTGGATTTCTTTTGTAAGTATTTGCAGTGTACGGCTCTATAAAATACATTTTTAATTTGTAAACATTTTTATTTTGTAATTGGGCAATTCCACTAAATGAAAAGCCAAATTAATGTAAGTACAAATGCTTTTTCTGCAAAACTGTACGTATTTTCCACAAACCCACATTTTGGCATAACCTGTGTGCTTTACCCTAAATGTGTTTTTTTTTTCTATTTTTATTAGGTAGCTCCACTTTTCAAGATACTCAACATGTTGCCCTTTATCTGCAATAGTGATTATCATGCTAATTAGCACAATGTTTATTTTAATGTCTGTATATTACCAGCAATCTATTTGTTTGCTTCTTTCATAATTGGTTTAAAGCTTTGTGTTAGCCCAAAAATAGCAGGAGAAATTAAACATGAACGATCTACATTATGTCATTGCAGTGCTACAATATTCTTCCACATATTTTATCTAATTTTTAGATACTGCAGATATGCAAAATCTCAAAATAGATGTGAAGGCCTGCTAGGAAACCAATGAAGGAATATGGAGCTAGAATACATAAGCTAGCAATGAAAACAACAATAAAAACAGAGGTCCTCCATCAGAGAATGAACTAAACTTAATAGGTTAGTTCTAAGGACTTTTAGCTCACATGTGCCCTCCACAGGGAGAAATATCCTGTAGTATAACAGTCTGGTCCCACTCATTAGAGTGGTCCACCCCAAAATACCAGGCAGCTCTACCCTGAACAGGAGAAAAAGCAAACCCCAGAGGTACATTTCAGCCACTCTTGGGCCTCATCAGTAAAATGTAACTGAACGTCCTAAAAGTAATTTGCATGAGCAATAACAACAATAGAAGTGCTCAGTAAGGGAACAAACTAACCTTAATAGGTTAGTTCTATGGACACGATAACCCACTCTGAGAGCGACCTCTTTTAGCTCACTTGCACCATTCACAGGGATAAATACCCTGTAGTATATGAGTCTGGTCCCACTCAAAAGAGTGATCCAGGCCCGAAATACCCTGAACAGGAGAAACAGCAAACCCTAGACGTATGTTTCGGCCTATGTGGGCCTCGTCAGTGGAGTGTAGCTGAACTCCCTAAGGCATAGTGAGCAAGGAGATCATGTTTGGAACCCCCTGTCACATTATGGTGACAAAACCCCAAAGGGTCATTTGCATAAGAAACAACAAAGACAGAAGTGCTCAATCCGAGAATGGACAACACCTGAATAGGTTTGTTTCTTAGGCCTGGTCACTAGTATTACTGCAGAAAAATTCTCCTTGTGAAGGGCACAAGTGAGTGCTGCTCTTTATAAATGACCAGGCCTATAGAACACACCTACTTAGGTGTTCTCAAAATGAGTGCCTCAGACTTTTTTGATGATTTCTGAAACCAAGCAGTCTGAGTGAATTATGAAACACGGGCCTACATCCAATTGAAAGCCCATAATTACCTTCATGCATGCCGCATGTCTGCAGGTTAGAGATTTGTTAAAAATTCCAGCTGTATTCAATTAACTCAAGGCAGCAATTACAAGGCTAAAGTCTAAAACCTTAAACAATGAACGTGTATGTAGCAATTCAGGGCATCATGATCAATTAAACAAGTCCATAAGTTACAATTAGGACAGAGCTTATAGTAAATGAGATAGTCATCATGACTTCAGTAAAACATGGAGTTTAAACTACAATCAGTTAGTGTTTATCCGATATGCGATCATACTTGCAATCAAGCAATGTAGAAATCAATTAAAAAGAATGAAGAAACTGTTCTTGTTCATGTGGGTGGCCTGATATGTATTCACTCCTTGATTCCCGGGATTGATAAAACACAAAAATAAAAAATATATAGTTATTGCAGATTTGGGAGCTTGAGACTGTTGTGCAATTAATGCTAATGTCTTTCATTACTTTCCCAGTATTTTAAAGTACAGTAGTGTGTTTATATTTGCTTTTACAGTGTTACGAACAGGTGTTTAACCCACTTGCGAGTCCTATCTAGTACTCGTAGAAATGTTTTATACATTTGCCATTTACAGGTTTGAAGGAAATTGCGGGCTTGTTGAATTGTTGTAATTGCATATGGATTAGCACTGGTAACATTTTGGGGCTTGAAACATCAAAGGACGGAGTTACGTTTTTTACAACCGCAGTCATTTGGAGCTTTTAACTCAAAATGTAGCCAATTGAATACCAGTAACTTTTATGGGCTACATTACGAGCTACAGTAAATACAATTTGGCCAATTGAATGGGGGCCACATTGTGGCATAGATTATTTCACTTTTTTTTTCATCAAAATTCAACTCATCAGTATTTTTAGTGAGAAATACAGCCCTATTTTTACAATACTATACATTTCGATTTTTTTGTGCAATCTTTTTCAAGTATTTTTATCATTTGGATAAAATAGACACAAGAAATGTTACTGTATATGGTTTAATTTGTGCATTGATATTTTTTCTGAAATTTGATATTAGGTTATTTACAAAATGTATCTTATCTAATAAAAAATAAATGTGTTACAAATGTAATATATTGTAAATTTGTAAGTACCGAATTAAAAGCAAATAATATTTCAGTTTTTGAAGATTTTATAACTGTGAGTGTATAAAACATGAATAATGAATAGAGTTAAAACTTCAGCAATTACTCCTCTGCGGTCAATTCACTGGGGTTGATTTCAAGTGATGAAACTATCTTCACTAGTTAAGATGAACATATGTGTACAAGCACCATCTGATTCATAACGTCCCCAATGATAATATGTCAATTGAATATGAAATCCCATTGATTATCCCCATTACTGCAATTTGAATAGATGTGAAAATCTAATTTAATAATAATACAAATAATTAAAAAATGTTATACTCGTTATTGATGTTATTTAAAAAATAGTATATACTTTTATGTTCAGATTAGTCCCTTTTTGCCTGAACAAACTATTACCAATAGAAGCAACAATAGCAAATGCATACATAACACACATTTTTAAAATCTTAAATTATTATTGCAATTATTATTTGTTTTAATTACATTGGTTGCAAAATGCTTAATCACTTCTTTTAGAAATGTTCCCTTTAATAAAAAAAATTCATAAAATATCCAAATTGAGTTACATGCGGCATGTCCAACTCCAGTCCTCTAAACCATATTTTCAGTATATCTCAGTGTGATGTAATAAACGGAGATAAAAAGTAAAATAAAAATGATTGAGTAACTGATTGAGTCAAATATACTCAAACCAGATACCTTGAAGATCTGGAGTGATACTGACCCTCAAGGAATATATATGGATAACTTTGATTTAGATAGTCAAGAACTTTCTATAATCATCTGCCAGCAACCACTCACTATTAAACAACTGATTGTGCCAGGTTACTTCAGAATCTCACAATTCCCAGCCAGCATAAAAAGGTTCAGCTTTAGACAAGGTCTCTGTTCCACCAGTATATCTAAACTACAAAAGAAACCCTTTATGTAGAATCTTGTAGCATCTCAGAGTTGGATACTTGTTAGGACATGCATAGACCTGTATTGTATGAAACTCTAAAGATAAAAGAGAAAAAAACTATGATATTGCACTACCACATTTAGATAACAAGAAGAAATATGATGATACCTGTATCTAAACTCTACATTTGTTACAGATTATGGTTCTGTGTTTTGTTGGACTGGGTGCAAAAGTATATGCAAGTTTTTAAATACACTATGTAAAATGTCAGATGGCACAAAAATAACAAGCTCTTATGGAGAAATATATATGTACTGCCTTATTAAGAAACTATATTTATACTGCTTAGTGTCCCTTGGACTGCTAGAAGATCAAATAATTCAATAGTTCAAGATAAACTGTTCACTGGAAGGTTTGATCATGAAGCTGAAGCTCATATCATGTGACGGCAGGATTCCCTAGAGAAGATTCTGATGCTGGGAAAGATTGAAGGCACATAAAGAAAGGGATAGATGAGATAATTGAAGCAATGAACATGATCTTGATGGAGCTCAGTGGGGCAGTTGCTGACACTATATTTAATGTAGTTGGCACAGCTGGTCCATAAGAGTGAGCACCCACTTAGAAACAACCATGATCAGCAGACTTTTTTCAGCCCGTTAAACATCTTTTTATTGAAATAAAACACCAAAAAAGTATTCTGTAGCAATAAAAAGGGTTTTGAACTGAAATCTCTTGACACATTTTGTGATCACTCTATGTGATTGAAATAAGAGGGGCTGAATCCCAGAGCTGTCTCAAGTGATCAGACAGGTACCCTGAGAAAGAAGTAAATTGGCTCAGTTTTTAAAACAAATGCAAATGTAAAATTACAAATACCCAACAATAATTGTTAATTTGTACTGTATGAGTATGCTCTTTTGAATATGACAACGCAAGAGCATATACTAATTTTCTTTTACAATGTAATAGCATTGAACAGAAATGTGCACTATGTCTTGCTACTGTAGGCGCAGTGCGATTTATAGGAATAATGTACTTCTACTTAATCGTGAAACTAGTTCAAGTCTTAAGCCCTTCCATCTCTAGTAAATCACATTGGTTATTTCAAAAGAAAAAGATATAACATCTTTATTGTACTTTAAATTCACATGTACCCAAAAGCATTTGTACTTGTATTCACAAAGGCATCGAAGGCTTGAAATTCATCTAGAAAATCCTTCATGCAAACACTGTAGGGCTTTTTTAATAATATTTTATTATGTGATGTAACCCGGATGGCTTAGACCAGTTTTTAATGTAATACGTATCAGCAGTATATTAAAGAAATGTGTCTCAAAACAAAATGTACTTTCTGCTATATTTTTTTAATTAATGAACAACGAGCTAAAATACTTGCTCAAAATTAAATGTACAGTATTTTGAATAGATTTCTCTAATATACGTATATATAATTATTGTACGTACTCTAGCTCAACAATAGTGCAATGTGTGTTAACACAATTGTTTCACAATCATTTGATTAACAGGAAATGTTATTTTACAAAACTCTTAAGTTCTGAAATAAAGTTTGGAACCTTTAATAACTCTGCAAACTGCTTTTGCAATAAAATTCTGATCTTCTCCTGGCACACTCTATTAAGGATGTGTCTGGACACTGTACAAGTTGGGTTATGGCGCTCTATGGAGATATAATTTACTCCCAATATACTCCATGCAGCTGACACACCCAAATACGAGTGTGGTCCTGGCATAGTTGCAATTAGGTTTTTAAGTTGTTGCAGAACTTAATTTCCTGCTATAAAATATTTAGTAATTATTCCCTTTAGATTGTAAGTAGCGAGTTTCCAGTCTTGTAGGGTGCTTTGGGAAAAGCACTTTCAGCTAAGATTATAAGCTCAAAACAGAGCCCTTCAACTTTTGAATTTGTTAAACTTATATTTTCCCTGTGGCCCCTCATTTCCACCTATTGTTGTGTGTTTATCAGATTATTGTCCAATGGTGTGCACAAAAATATTGTAATAGTTGTTCATATCAGAATTTTTAAATGTTTCTCCCACTTGCCATTGTCTGGCTATATCATGAATCGCAAACAAAACCATACTGAGTTAAACAGAACCAAACGTGTTTATCGTAACTTACTTTGAATGGGAAATACGATAACTTCTGGCATGGTCTATTGTTTGGGAACTTTCCCCTCATGTTATTATGGGAATTGTGAAATGTTCTGCAATTGTGCTGTGTATACGGCTGTAAAATTATTTTTAAGTCACTCTTTTTCCTTTTTAAAAATGAATGTACTGACCGGTGCATTGTCAATAAGGATAACCCCACACAATGAAGACCAACACACTTAATATATGGTAATAAGATGTCACAGTCACTTTTATTTATAGAACTCAGTTAACATAGTAATAAAGCAACAAGAATTGCTTGCCCACCCACACACTGGAACTCAAGGGGACCCCGTGTCCCAGGAGGAAAAACCAAGATGAGCTCACCTTTCTGCTCTTATCTTTGGGCAAGCACACCTACCACAGGTGCACCACCCTAACACATTGAGCCTGTCCCAAACAGAGGTGAGGGACCACGAGCACCCCTAGGAGAACACCTCCCAGGAGAACTCAGGGTCTCACAGGTTGCAAGCTCAATCCTAAGGTTACTGACTTATTAAAAATAATAAACTTGTTTCCATCCCTTTGGTTAGGATTAGAACATATAAGATATAGAATCGGACACCCCGTTGCTTAAAATGTCAGACTCAGACTGCACAGAGATACACACATCTAATAATTTTCCCAATTCTACAGCAGCACCAGAAGTTTCTGCTTAATGTATCAACCCCCTCTCTGACATAACAAACATTAAACTATATTTGTCCTGTAACCTCTGAAGTGACTTATAATATTATTTCCTAACCACAACCTGAACACTAAACATTATATAAACAATTCTTGGTAGACCTGAATACTCACAGACCATGCTCTTTGGGGATACAGGGTACCAGATCAGAGCCTGAGGCCTAACATTACACAGGTTATCACGGTCATAACAAAATAGTCCATGATAGAACAAAACAGTCCTTGAGTTCAGGGCAGGTCATAGTCCGATCTTAGTCCATACAGGCCCTTGCTGGTGGGGTTCAGGGGAGTCCCATCCTGGCCCCCATAAGTCAGTCATTCCATATAATAGTCCTGCCTAATAACTCAGACCATACTAATATATTAATATGAATCTGCTCACTAATTCCAATTCCAATCAAACCCCCCACTCTCCTTAACTCTGTGTGGTTGTGGGCTTCCTGTATTTTTTCCTACTGCCAAGTATTTAATATTAAGTTGAGATAATACATTCACTCAGTGGCTCTTTAAATATATTATTGCTCATTCATTAAAAAAATAACATAGAAATGCTAAATGAAAATTATTAAGTCAGAGGTAACCAGTAATGTCTTTTAGATTTTTTTTTATATTTGGAAGAAGTGTGAATGTGGTAGTAATGATGTGTTATTGTACGTGCAGTAGTATGACACATTGATTAGATGAGTGTAATATACAGCAGACACACAAATGACCCATGAATATTTTTCTTGCAGCAAGAAATGTATGCCATTTATCTAGTAATCAAAAGAACAGATGGCAGTTTTTCTATGACATGCGGAGACCGTGTTGAGTACGAAATCACAGCCTAGGATTGCTATCTACAGTGTCAGTTGTGCCATAACATGGCAGGTACTCTAACTTTTCCCCTCCTTGTTCATTATGAACAAAAAAGTCTCTAGTGTGCTTACCGTATATATATGCTGACATACTATTTTCAATAAATAGTATTCTTTAGTAAATATTATTATTATTTGTATTCTACCTCAATATTTCCTGCAGATGGCTATTTAATGCCCATATAGTAGTATATAATATAACTTAGGGCTTCTGTAATGGTTGAACAGTCATGATTAACATGTTTATATAGTAAGAGATTAGCAAAAAAAATATTTGAGTTCAATAAATGTAATATTTCTTTTTTTTTTTTTTTTTTTGCTTTATCATTGTTGCTTCCAACAGTTGTGTTTTTTTCCACACTCCGTTAGTTGTCCAGTGGGTGCAAAAGGATCTGTCCAGAAGGCTGTCCTGATTTCTTCTGAAGGGTGTAGGATGTAGCTACTGGAAGGCTGTATTCATGACATTATCTAAAGACTCCTAAAATGCCAGTCCCAGGACCAGATTTACATATCTGGCTCCCCTAGGCATCAAATCCTTAGCCGTCCCCTTGGTGCACAAGAGCATGTGCATCTATGTTTCAATAACCATCATATTGCTCTACCAGCAGCAATAACTATTTAATTCCTTGGCACATACATCACACATATATTGTTAAATTATATTGTGCACAAGAAAATGTTCATAATATTATTTAATGTATAAATGTTATATAAATTAGTATTTTAATATAATTACCTTGTAGTTGCTAGCATAGTAGGGATCATGCCGTTGGCACAAGTATATGTTGTTTTAGTTATTTATAATTTTTGCTTTTTTAAGAGTTTCCTTGAAACAAATATTATTTTTACTGATTTTAAAATAAGTAATTTAATAGACTTTAATACAGGTATCTAAATAACAAATGTAAATAACTCTTTAAAAGTACCATCTCTCTGAAAAGTAAACCGTGAACTGGAAAAGGGAGAATGGGGATATTCAAAATGATACAGGCAAAAACAAAACATCATACTCTACTGTAAAAAAAATCATACTTGCTTATTTAACTCACAATTTAAATCATGGTTCCTCTTACAAGTAAGGTAGGAACACTGTTTCTTATTTACTAACCAGATATTAAAAGGTGAAATCCTAGTAGGCCACTCTGTTGAACCATAAATAAGAAGAGCAGAAGCATGCTATTTTTTAAGGGAAGTCCGTAAGCTGTTTATAGTCCTTTCAAGACCTGAGGGAGCAGGAGAGCTTGTCATACTGGATGTGAGAGGCAGATGTAGTATAACTAACTAGCATTGCCTGCATATGAATGTGCATGGAGGAGTTGGGCTGGCCCATGCTCTCCCTTGTCTTGTTTGACTATAAATTGAGAAACAACGCTTTAGATTAAACCTGATAAATGGTAACAAGTCTTTGTAGACAATTTTATTTATCTGGATTTTTGACAACAAGCTCTTTCACGAATGTCTATGACCATTCCATATTTAATCAAATGTTGCATTCAGAGAACTTAGATTACCTGCTTAGTAGTCCTTCTTATGGAAATGAGTTGCAAATCTTAATGTTACACACACTGCTAACTAATCTGATGGCTTAAATGTAATTTTGAATGTGCAGGTGAACTGAACCAAACTATTTGTTAAGGATTTTAACTGGCCTATTTGGATTAAGCTCACAGAAGCCATATTTGTAGATAACCTTTTAGAGTACCAAGGGAAGTCACATAATTATGAATAGATATTTGAAACACAATGATGGCAGATGGTAGCATCACTATTCACAGAAGTCTCACTTGTTGTGATGATTAGCAACACACTATTTATATAGACCTAATGTGGGCAAACCTCTGTGCCATATAGCACCTGCATGTCACAAGCTATCATTCACTTTGATATATGCCAACACCTTTCAGGTGTTACACAACCATTCGCAAGCAGTCTGCATAGTCGGCACCAAACTGAAGCAGTTAATTACAGACTCTCAAAGGGGTTCATTATTGACTGTTTGAGTTCAGTCGACATCTTTCAATACCAGAATGGCTTCATATATCAAGAGGTGCTAAATTTGCAATCTTACTATATGTTTAATCTAAGCTGCATATACATTTGCATGGAGAAATGTCTGTAATTAAAATTAACTCATTGTGCTGATATGAGAGATCCATTAAATATCATTGGTGGTACTATTCAAAATGGCCAGATGTATATTGTCTTCTACATTTTGATTCAAAATGCACACAAATCCCATATTTGTGAGGAAACATTTTAACCTGTATAAAGTCTCATTTCCAAGAATTCCAAATTAGATATGGTACCCCATTGTTACTGTAGATTTAAACAGTTGTTTTTTGCTATATTTTAACTCCTCTTCTTCTGCTTAATATTATTACCAAAGACTCTTCAAAAACTGATATTTTTGTAGCTTGAACATCCAAGTCATCTAGCTGAGAGTTTGGGTCTAGGATATTGGTCTTTACGTGTGCATAAAATTTATCTTGAGTGATGCTATTTAGTGGTGAAAAGAGCATGCTCTCAGGGGACTTCATGTTTAGAGGAGCTAAATAAACATATATTACAGTAAATATGTTATTTAATGGTGTTTTATTTAATATGCATCATTTCTAGACCTCTGCATATGTGTTCCTTTAAATGCTGTGTGTTTTAATCACAGTAACATAATATTTCATTATTTATTACTGTGTTGTACTGTTTTTTTGTAAAATTGGTGATTTATATGTGTCCTTTGCCAATAAGTAAATAATGCTTGGTAGATGCAATTATTATTTTATCAAACCAATGCACAATGCTCAACAGGATAACATTTCAATGCACAGTTGCCTGATTCTAAACAATGTTGTTGTGCTCTATAACACAATCCTTTTTTGCATCACTTTATGCACATCACTTTATGCACTTACACTAGCTTGAAGTCCAAGCTGGAGCTAAGTATAGTTTAACCTGTGCCAATGTTAGCCACAATTACCATACCCTAGCCCTAGGATGTGGATTTCCAAACTACAGACACCACAGTGGTTTGTTTGTAAAGGTTGATGTAGCCATTATGGAGAAATGTCAAACCTTAAATGAGTTTAGAGGCAGAAGAGGAGGTAAAATAAATAAACCTTGTTTCCTTATTATAAAAGACAAACTTAATGAAAATATCAAGGTTCATTGTAAGGATTAGCAGTGAATCCCTGAATCCCAAAGTCAAATGCAGGCGTCCTACTTTGGTGAATCTGACCCATTGTATTTAATTTCAGTCATAGATTTTATGGTGGAAATATTAATGTCCCCAATGCTTTTACATCTGTTCTTCAAGAAAAATAATCATTCATTGACTGAAATGTTTGCATTTTCAGCACTCCACATGTTAGTTTTTTCTTTGTCAATCTGCTAATTTATCAGACCACGGGATCATTTAGGTTTTATGTGCCCTAGGCCATTCAGATTCATGCCCTCTATCCCCACGTACTGCCTCTACTTTCCACTTTCTATACTTAAATAAAAAGTTTATATGTGTTTATGTATATATATATATATATATATATATATATATATATATATAGTGTGCCAAAGTATAAAGTATACCGACAGGAATATCAGGTATCTCTGTGCAAATACAAACACATTTCAATGTACTGCACTGGCATCTTCAGGCCGACTGCTACCCCCTGAAAATGCTCTGCATTAGGCCGGAGTCTCATAGGCATGGATCAGGCAGTACATCCCCTTGCTCACCAATAGAAGGTACTTCAAAGTAGAAATAATAAGCTTGTTCTTCCGATTTACTTTGTCAACGAAGATTACCCAGGTAGTTTCAGACAAAACTAAATGATCAAAAACAAAAAGATATTTTGAACATTCTAAAAATGTCCATGTTTTGCTCATTGGTACCCTCTCATTATAGTTTTTTTTTACAGCACTACTGAGATGCTATATGGCAGTTGATCTTCTTAATGACTTACCAGATTGTAGAGTAGGAGTGACACATCTGTTTGTTGTTTTTCTTAAATAAAATTAAAAATAGCTGCTGGTTAAACAAACTGAGGCGATAAAGAAAAGGAAAAAGTTAAGCTTTCCAATATGTCTCAAATTAGTTTCAGACAGTTCAGCCTATGATTTCATTTATTGGATGCTCTCTTTGCTGGTGTTTCTGTATTAGAGCAAATTTTGTTACTCTGTTATATCAAGAACATGTGTTTTTTTGTTGTATATATTATCTTACTTTTTACATCAAAGACATATTTGGTATTGTTTTAAGTGTGTGTTTATTACTATATAAGATTGTTTACATAGGGCCCTATTTAATTGTCTAAATCGCAATTACATGACCCGTAATGTAACCCGTAATGGATGTTACGGATATTCAATTGGCTACATTTAGCTACTCACATGTGAGTTACAAGCTCAAAAGCACTGCGGTTGTCAAAAATGTATTCCGTCCTATCTCCTCCTTTGATGTTTCAAGCCCGTAAATGTTACCAGTGCTAAAGACGCAAAATCCATATTCAATTACAACAATTAAACACGCCCAAAATTGCCTTCAAACCCGTAAATGGCAAATGTTTAAAAAAATCTAGGAGTACTTGATGGGACTTGCAAGTGGGTTAAACACCTGTTCGTAACACTGCAAAAGCAAATAAACACACACTACTGTACTTTAAAATACTGGGAAATCAATGAAAGGTATTAGAATTAATTGCACAACAGTCTAAAGCTCGCAAATCTGCAATAAAAAAAATCATATTTTTAAAAGTTGCTTTAATGATTTTTATTGACTTCTACATTTCTGGATTTCAAGTCTGATTGCGAATTGTACTTCTAAACACTAATTAATTGTAGTCTAAACTCCATGTTTTACTGACGTCATGATGACGGTTTCATATACTATTTGCTCTGTCTAAAAAGTAATTTACGGCCTTGCTTAATTGATCATGATCTTGCCTTGAAATGCTACGTACGGGTTCATGGTTTGCGTGTTGAGGTTGTGAGCATGTAATTACAAGTTATTGATAATTGAATATATCTAAATGTTTAGAACAAATTTGACCCGCAGCCAAAAGTTCAGTTTGGAGGCAATTACGAGCTTGCAATTAAATAGGGCCCATAGTTTTTACTATATTAGATCATACCCTGGTGAAAGAAGAAGAATTTTTACATATTTTGTAAATAAAATTTACTGCAACTTTAATAAAGGTACACTGAAAAGGCTTTTTGTCTTTACATTTATGTAGATATATATGTTTTCCAATATGATTATTTCATATACTGCTTGCAAAAGCTTGATAATTAAATTTTCAGTTGTCTTACACTATCTTATGGTTCTTCTACTTTCCCCTCCCGTAGCATCTGTTTTCTTCCTCTTTAATCCTATGATTTGTTCAGCCAGTCACAGGTGAGATAGATGCCCATGATGGAGAAAGACAATGGCACAATGGAAACAAAAAAAAACCTGGTTTGTTTTCTGTGATTTCCATGACTGGGTGTCTAATCATGTGATTAAATGTGAAAATAAGGAACCGATGAAGGAGGAGAAAGCAGAGTATACATGACATTAAGACAACTGTAAAATTAATTATCAAGGTTTTGCGAGTTTCTTTTTTGTTTTAAATGCAATGGTCTTTCCATTTATAAATTATCTTTAGATTACTGCAAAGAAAAATTATATATTTACAGTTTCCCTTTTTACAGTGTCCCTTTAAATAAAAAATGTTTCCTAAAAGCAAAATAAACCACAAGAACTTCCCTTTAAATCATCTGCTGACTCATAAGCCCAATGCAAGACTCTTCTGCTGTCCACATACTGTTTCTTCCCCATACCACGCATATACTTTTCCCTCCCACATCACAGTTATCTTCCAACCCACACACACGTGAGCACACACGTTATCCTTATATTTCCCCTCTTAGTCTCAGCTGTTGCGTTCAAGTGGCTGTTGTTTGCTTAACTAAATTATAAATGCATTATGTACAGGCCTAGGCTCTGTATAATAAATAGAAGCCACTTATGAAAGAGGCAAAAAGTACAATAACAGAAGTATCCAAAGCAATATATAATTTCTTCACCATTAGACTGCAAAATAAATATTGTTTGAAAAAACTACATGAGATATAAATGTAAATATTGCAAGTTGCATCACTAATTAAAGAGATAATTTACAGAGTTCATCACAATGGATTCTAATCACAAAGAAAATATATTTTCTGTGTTTTGTATAACTTATTACTGTATCTAAATGTTGCTATGTTTCCAGACATTTATCATGATAGGTACTCACTGATGGAAATTGAGTTCCTTATTTTAATTAGTAAATTCTATCTGATCCTTAAGAGTTTTTTAAAGATGTTTATGTACTATTAATTGTCCAATTTTTTGAAGTCTAGCTTTTTTCTTGCTCCTAGTAGGCCCTTGTCTTCTTGCAGGTTCAGGTGCTCTTGATACTACATTCCTATATACAGGGCTGGATTAACCATTAAGCAAAATAAGCATGTGCTTAGGGCATCAAGGGAAGAGGGCACCACAGAAATGTCCCATTGTCAGATTTACCATGGACCATATGGTGCAAAACTACAAATGGTGCAGCTGAACCAGGTTCCAAAAAAAAGGGTCTCCCACAATAAATGAAACAATGACATACATATAATAATAATAATAATAATAATAATAATACAAATAATAATAAAATAGTAATAATGGAGGTTAAGGATACACATTGTAAAGTTTTATTATTATTTATATTTCAAATTACTGTATATACTCGAGTATAAGCCGACCCGAGTATAAGCCGAGGCACCTATTTTACCACAAAATACTCGGTAAAATGAGTGACTCGAGTATAAGCCGAGGGTGGGAAATGTGCTGCCCCCTGTGTCCCTCTTGTGCCTTCTGTGTCCCCCTCTCTCTCCCGTGTCTCTTCTCCTCTCTCCCTTCCCTGTGTCTCTTCCCCCCTCTCCCTTCCCTGTGTCGCTTCCCCCCTCTCTCTTCCCTGTGTCTCTTCCCCCCTCCTCATTCTCAACCTCCCTCCTCAACCCCACTCCTCATCCTCAACCTCCCTCCTCAACCCCCTCATCCTCAACTCCCTCCTCCTCAACCCCCCATCCTCTTCATCAACCCCCTCCTCAACCTCAACCTCCCTCCTCAACCTCAACCCCCCTCCTCATCCTAAATCCCCTCCTCAACCTCCCTCCTCAACTTCAACCCCCCCATCCTCAACCCCCTCCTCAACCTCCCTCCTCAACCCCCCCTCATTCACAACCCCCCCATCCTCAACCCCCCATCCTCAACCTCCCTCAACCTCAACCCCCTATCCTCAACCCCCTCCTCAACCTCAACCCCCCATCCTCAACCCCCCTCCTCATCCTCCCTCCTCATCCTCCCTTCTTAACCTCCCTCCTCAACCCCCCTCCTCATCCTCAACCTCCCTCCTCATCCTCAGCCCCCTCCTCATCCTCAGCCCCCCTCCTCATCCTCAGGCCCCCTCCTCATCCTCAGGCCCCTTCCTCATCCTCAGGCCCTTCCTCATCCTCAGCCCCCCTCCTCATCCTCAGCCCCCCTCCTCATCCTCAACCCCCTCCTCAACCTCCCTCCTCAACCCCCCATCCTTATCCCCCTTCTCAACCTCCCTCCTCAACCTCAACCCCCCCATCCTCAACCCCCTCCTAAACCTCCCTCCTAAACCTCCATCCTCAACCCCCCTCCTCATTCTAACCCCCCCCCCTCATACTACCCCTCTAAATAACCCCCCCACCCGGTATATGCTAATGATTTGGCGTGCATGCAACGTCACGTCATTAGCATATACCGGGTGCCGGCACCGGTATATGCTAATGACGTGGCGCGCATGTGTCGGGGGGGTTAGAGAGACACGGGAGGGGTAGAGAGACACGGGGGGTAGAGAGACACAAGGGGGGTTAGAGAGACACGGGAGGAGAGAGACAAGGGGGAGTTAGAGAGACACGGGGGGAGAGAGACAAGGGGGGGTTAGAGAGACACGGGGGGAGAGTGACTCGAGTATAAGCCGAGGGGGCCCTTTTTAGCCTTAAAAAAAGGGCTGAAAAACTCGGCTTATACTCGAGTATATACGGTAGATGTATATGGGGGCACCAATATATTTAAGGGGTTAGGGCCTCTAAAGGTCTTAATCCAGCCCTGCCTATATAACAAATTATATTGTTTCCATTAGGTTCTGTCAAAGACTCTTCTAAGCAGATCTGTCTAGGTTGACCTGCTATTCACACATCATTTTAATGGCCGTCAAAGATTATAGCAAAACTATATTAGAACAGGATATTGCTGTTCTTTACTTTTTCCAGTGCTAAATGAAAATGTATATCTTCTCATTTAGCATATATCTTGATCCTGACATCCAGTAATTTATTTTGTTTCCCAAGTTGTTCCATTGCATTAGTTTGTCCTTGCATTGCCAGAACAATCCTTTTCTATTAGAATGGCCTTCTAAGGAAGTCAGTTGCTTCAATAAGCTTTATACCAGCTCCAGGATTGATTCAAGGTTTAGGTTCCTAGAATATTAAAAATATATATATCATTAGACTGTTAACTATTCAAAGCTTTCACTTCAATTTGAACAGCATCAAATTAACCAATACTCTATTGTAATATATATGTAAGGATACAGGTAACATACTTAAAAATGTTTTGGGATATATAGCTATTCTTTAAAAAAAAATCTTTTTTAACTGGTATAATGTTGCCCAAATCACACTTGACTAGGATATTGTTATTATTATCGCTTATTTTTATAGCGGCAACATATTCTGTAGTGTTAGGAGGTGATAGTGCAGAAACCTGCACTATAAAGAAACACAAAACATTGGTAGGTGGGTGTGGACAGGATAGATAGGAGGGCATGCTAGATGAGTTTAGAGGCAGAAGAGAAGGTGGTTTGTGTGTGAGACTCTAGTTCTAGAGGTAAAGCAAAGTAAGGTGAATGAAACCGGTTGTCAGCTGGTGAGTGCTTCTGCTTAGATGTATAGTATAGGGCCCAGTGTCAGATATATAGTATACATGTATAGTGTATTTTTAAACAAGTACAGAATTTAATTAACCATTCTTTATAAGAAATATACAGTGTAATTGCAAGTAAAAATGTACTATAAAGTTGCAGTGCAAGCTAATAAAAGGATGTAATTATCAAACCATTTAGAAAAATTATAATGTTTTGTCCAGTTTTGATCCATTTGGTGTTGACCTATAACCGAATCAACTTGTATGAAGAAACCAAAACTATGTTAGATAGTAAACTATTTCCCAGTCATGAAGTGTGCAATATAAAAGTATTCATCACAATGCCCTACTTAGGGCTGAATCAGAGGAGCTTGAAAAATGTTGCATGAAGTACAAAAGCAAAACATAACTTTAATGGGACCAAGGCAAGTTTTATTAAACATTAGCACAAAAAATATGCACTGACAAGTTGCATTGCACCCTTTTTATAAAACATTTACTAGATACAGATACTGTGTTATAAACATACTGAAGTAGGCAGTGGACTGTCAATGGTCAGAGAACTGGAAATTGAACACAATTGAATATGTTATACAAATAATACAAAAATATGTTGGTGTTTAATGTATCAGCAAGCCTTTTAAGATATACAATTAATAATAAAGTTATGCTGGATCATTGTATTTAAGTAGCATGCTATTTTCCCAAACTGTTTAAGCAAAATTACAGGAATTAATAGAGAAATAAACGACGTTCTAAATAACAAAGCTAACACTGTACCTGTTTGCTCTATTGACATGCATTAAATGTTGGAACAAAGATCGTAATATACTGATGCATAAAAATAACGTAATTTAAAAATGATAGCAGAGGTTTGAGTATCTTTGCACTAAAGTTAATCATATATAATACAGGATCAATGAGGAATTAACTGCAGACTGTAATTTTGATTGGAATAATATTTTCTTGTCTAAAATGTTATATTGATGATGTACAAATTATTAAGACATCATTTTATTTTTTTATATATATTTTATTAAATATATTCTAATTATCTCATCTATTATTACTGTCATTCCAATATTTTTATGTAGCATGACAATTTGAGCAACAATGGTTGCAGACTATATTTTACATTCAGAAAGGCAAGGAAATAAATGAGATTTTCTGTAACAAATTAAACTTGTCTCTTACTTTAAAGATAACTTGGTAAATTGTTATTTCAGTTGCTGTAAAAAGCAGCTTAATTCTGTATAATTGTTTTTTCTTTACAACATTCACTAGAAAATGCATGTTTATGCCACTTTTTAATTAGCCACCATACTTGTTTTCATACTAATTTAGTTTTACTGTACTTCCTTTTAAAAAAGAAGCGAAAAGCAAAAGGAATCAGCTGGGCTTCTATAAATGTTTTTTTTTCTTTCCATACTTGAGTAAACAATCTGTATAGAAGAAGAGAAATTATAATTATAATAGCTATGCAGTGTAGGATAAGACTGAACTGAATGAAGGAAATTATTCGGTATGTAAAAAAAAAACTTATATTTAACAGATTTTTTCAATTTGTTACATTGTTTAGCAAACATTTGCATATTTTATTTTATATGGAACTGAAAATGTCAATTACAGTGCCAAACTAGAACACAATTAAAATGTATTCATGGGATTGAATGGCGGGATGATAGGAATAATGGTAGAGTAATAATGTTAGACAAAAAGAGGTTGAAAAAACATCACACTAAATGTGTCTTTTATGTCCCCTCTGATCTCCTTCATTAAAAGGGAAATAAACATATCTATCTATCTATATCTAATTATCTCTCTCTCTCTCTCTCTCTCTCTCTCTCTCTCTCTCTCTCTCTCTCTCTCTCTCTCTCTCTCTCTCTCTCTCTCTCTCTCTCTCTCTCTCTCTCTCTCTCTCTCTCTCTCTCTCTCTCTCTCTCTCTCTCTCTCTCTCTATATATATATATATATATATATATATATATAGTTATCTCTATTTGGAAGGGACTGGTAGATATACGGTAATCTAGAGAGTAGATTAAATAGACAAGGACAGTAACGTTGAATAGCAACAGGAGGTGTTGGTACAGCCAAATATAAATATATAACAATTCGAAAACAGTGAATGGGGGTAAGGTCTTCATCTCTTTACTACTAAGATAGTATTTTTTTATAAATTGATTTGCTTCAAACCTGAAAACATCTATCTATCTATCTATCTATCTATCCATCTATCCATCTATCCATCTATCCATCCATCTATCTATCCATCTATCTATCCATCCATCCATCCATCCATCCATCTATCTATCTATCTATCTATTATACTGTTTACTGTTAAGCTTAAAAAAGCACATTAGATTTCACTATTCATTTTGCACCTTCTGTTCTTGCATATCTTGCATTTCTAATGAACCTGCTTGTTCTGCTTAACTTACCACCTACGCTATCTTCAACTACAACATTTCTTAAATGGTTGATCACACACAAAGGGGTTTTAGAGAACGAGGGTAGAAACTCATCAGCATTAATGCTAATTTAGTTGACACTAAAAACACGTTTTTGGCCATAAAGGGGTTGCGGTTACTCCAAAACTAATGGTGGCATGACCTTCCAATGTAGATATTAACTATTATTACGACCAGAAATGTCCAGTTCTTCAAGACCATTTCATCAGTACACTAAGACGGACACAGTCACAAGCAGTCCATGCGTCAAACCAAACACATGATTTTATACAATATATCTTCCCACCTAAATAGACAATTGACTCACCACAAGCATCTAGTACAGAGAGGATCCAGTAAACATTATGTACTCAGATATGGCCTAAGACGTTTACACAATATGGTGAGAGTTAATGTTCTCTGGTTCAGTCAGTTACTAACCTTAAGATGTTATTGATAGCAGGGAGTAAAAAAATAATGAGATTTTTGTACATTTCTACTTCTAATTTTCAAATGCATTTTTGGTATTTTATACTTGTCAAGGTAACAGTCAAAACAAGTAATGTCTGCTTGTATCATATAATTATTTTTAATGAAGGATGCAATGTATAAAGGAAAAATATTTTGCTGCTAATTAGCTGCTTAAAATCGTAAGCAATGTTTATCCTTAATCAAACTTTAAGGAATTTAACTTGAAAACATGAATTTGAAGGTCAGTCATCTTAAATTAACTTAAAACATTGATTCAACACTGGAAGCCCACATTTTTATTATAAGATTAGAAAATAGTTCAAGTATGCTAGAACACTAAGCTGCTTTAAATATAATATTTGAGACTATATTAAAGTGACAGTATTGCAATATTGCATCCTGTTACAGATTTCTTTACACTGATATTATTTATTTAATATTTAGATATGTTTTTGCACTTTAGTTATGAATTAAAAAAACACTAAATAAGTTAACAATTAAAAAAATATATTTTATGTAAGGATAATAACCTATGCATACTACACAACAATATTAAACTAAAATTAAACATAATTCACAGTACATAATTGAGTTGCATTGGATTCTGTGACTTACAATTCCACCTTTTACACAATGCACTTAGAGTGTGAAGTTTGGTGATTTATTGGAGAGCCTCTCTAGGCAGGTGCATAGGAACTGAGGGACCCCCCCCCCCCCCCCTCCCCAGATTAAATGAGTAGGGGACACAAAACATTGCAAATTTAAACTTCCAGATTTGGCCACTAGAGGGAGCATGTCTTTTCCATGAAACCTTTGACCCATAATTTATATTATATATATATATATATATATATATATATATATATATATATGTACAAAATAAGTTTACATATATATCATTTTTAATTATATTGGAGGGCCAGCGCTAAGGAGCAGTATGCATTTCCCATTTAAAGCTTTGATGCATAATATATATATATATATATATATATATATATATATATATATATATATATATATATATATATATATATAATAAGTTGGCATATAGTCATACATTATATATATAATTTTTAATTATATTGGGTGGCCAGGGGCATTCAGAATTTAAACAAATAAATGTAAAAAAAAAAAAAAGTTTTTGAGGGCCCCCTGCTTAAAGTTGAATTATCCCCCCTGGATTTTTTTGGTCTCCTACGCCCATGTCTCTAGGTCCATGTTATCATAATGGGCAGATGTTTTGCCCTCATCACATGAGTACATAGCCAATTATGATTGTTTTTGTTATATTTTTTAAACCCAAAAATGCTCTGAAAAATTTTAATCTTATTTTTTACAAACATAAGGACAATGTGTGGGCAAGTGTAGTGACTGTGAGGTTATTTGCATTTTATCATCATGGGTCTCAATGTGATATGTCCTTGTTATAAGGAGGTTAGCACATTATAGAAGCACCGAGCTGTAGTGATGCTATAGCAATGCCTTTACCCAATGGTATATGATAATATATTGTAATGTTCTCCGTAGGATCTCATCTAGTAAACCATGCAAAAAAAAGATCAAAAGTGATAAAATATTAATACAACAAAGGCCACAACATAACTTTCATGATAATTACATTATTAAAGTCAAGTTTCAAATTCTTGTGTAATTAGATTCTCAGAGCTGATGTTGATTTACATGATAACACAGAACATGCCAGATATTGCCATGTATTATCTATTTCCATTTAGGTGCCATGGTTTACCCTATACACTATATGCTACCATGCTCACAAATGTCTAGGCAATAGGGCTTCGATCAGCCAACATAATAAACATAGCTTAGCACATCTTATAATACAGGATGAGCCCCCCTATAACTACAAACTACAGAGAACTAATTTCTTACTACCACAGTGACCTTTGGTACATCTTGCCCGTCATTGTCCAACCTCCATTAATATGACAAATTGTTCTAATTTATTTTCCAGACAATTTAAAGCTGTACAATGAAATTCAATTTATTACATACAATTTTGCTATAGATAGAAGTCCCGTCAGCTTTCTTAGTAGCCAAACAGAGTTGTTCAAATAGAACATTTGTCCCATAGCATAACATAAGAATGCAGAGTATCTACTTCTTCACCCATTTTACTAGACTTCATTCTTTAGTATACCATTAAGGAGTAACACTTAGTTAATGTTGCAGAGAACAATCCATTTTTTTTTCTGCAATCCAACAGAAAAACTAATCTTGACACATTAAAACTAGTTTAGTAAGATTTAATCTATGTTATAACAAACTAGCATTTAAAATGAGTGCAGAATTACATGGTGTTGGAAGAGAATGTGGCAATTCAAAAAGAGATTAAAAAGGAACACTATCTGAAGAACATATGGCTAGATTACGTTAGTTGGTTTCTTTATTCCACTGGGGATTTCCATTAGTAGAATACTAGTAAAAGTGGAAAATTGACACATAGAAGAATAGATCTGCTGTTAAGAGTAAAAAATGTAAGCTGTGAATACAAATTATTATTGTAACTTTGATGTTGAATGTTAAATAAATGACTTGAATAAGGCAAAGGGCGAAGTGTTGAAAGAGTCTACTATTTTTACAAAGAGACCAATTTCTTTGTATTTGGTACAATTTAGTGACAGTAGACTGACAGAATAAAGACTTCAATTTTATTGTTGGGTCAAGCAAGTATCCAATCCTTGAAGAAATATGTTACAGGTTTAAAGGAAATTCTACTTTAAAAAAAAAAAAAAAAAAAGCCGGTTATGCCATGAGAAAAAAAATACTTAACAACGTTGGCTGAAAAAACAGTGTGGAGTGCAGATTATCTTTATATATATAGCAACATCTTACTAGAAATCACAGTAAATGGGATAAAATAGCATCTGAGTTTGCTGAGGAGATTGAGAAAGGTCAAAAGTGAGGAATGTGATGTTACTGTAGATACCAGCACAGAAGCTCCAAGAGCTGAAGGCAATGCCTCATTGTAAGGAGATACTGGAAAGATGATGGTGGAATGTCAATTAGATTGATATGACAAAAGAAACTATCAATAATATTTTAGTAAACTGGTATTTCTTCTGTATTACATAGATAAACAATAATTTGATGGATAATTTTGAGAATGGAGTTTAGGAGGAAATGACAACAAATTTAATTAAATAGCGAGTATGATTCCTATGCTAAACAATCCAAAATAAGTTTCCACATTAGTTACAGTATGGTTATTGAAGAATTAGACTTGATAATGTAAAAGGTGTTGTAGAAATAAAAAATATAAATGCAGCCTTTATTTTTTAACATGTAAATGATATTCTTATTGTAGTAGAGCATCATGTTGGTTTGTTTGTCAACTAGGAGGAGGCTCTGGACTTAGTTTTAGCTCTATTGAAAGTATTTGCACTAAGGTGTGTTACATTTTAATTGTAGGAAACCTTGTAAATATCCGTTAAGACTCTATTTTCTATTTATCAATCTTCAGAAATGATTATGGGACTAAAATGGTTAAGGGTCTATAGAACATTATGAACTGTATTATAGTAGTAGAGAGAAAAACTTAAGATAACTGCAACTTTATAATATTGTTAGGATTATTAGTATCTCTCTATTTGTACAGCACTGACACAGTGCTGTAGCTAATTAATGGAGGGCCCTGGTGCAAAATAATTTGTGGCCCCCTTTGCATATTCTCTGTACACATTGTAAGGGTCAATAAAAAAGCCAAACGTATATGTGATTAGATCATCTTCTTCAAAATTAATTATGTGACACCCTCCCTTAATAAATTAAGAGTCCTCCAGTAGCAGAGGGATCCTAATCAGTTGTGGGAACCAGTGCTTTGTATCTGTTGCACCAGCAATATCTACAACATTGCACCAATATATTATGTAGATCAGGAGTACAATAAATCCAGAGATATGTCAATACCTCAGAAGGTAGACTGACATGAGAGGAGTTAATGACCCTGCCCTTGGGCAAACAATCAAGCAGTATAACACTTTGATGCAAAGTGCTTTGCCGGATTGAGAGCTCTGAAGCTTATAGAATAAAAGAGATAAGTAACAAATAAAGGAAATACGTGAACATTAAAGAACATAAGTGCAAATCAAAGAAGGTAGGTGAACATTAAAGGGTAGAACCAAGAGTTTAGCCCAGTAGCTAGGGAGCCTGGACAGATCTAGGAGTCATGTGTAAGTGATTTAGGAAGGCTTAAAAATAATATCCTGGTGTGCTGTAGCATTTGTAGTGAGTTAAAGTAAAATTAGTTGTAACTAGAAGAGAGTGTGAGTGAAATTGTAGATAACTTGGAGTTAAGAGGGAAACGTTTGCAAAGAGAATTCAGGGTTAATCGGTGATATGCGGGTGTACGAGCAGTGAGAAATGCAGCTGACAATAAAACACAATAAAACAGGAATCATAGGTGGGTGGGTGTGGATTCTGATCTTGGCTACAGATACTGTAATTCACAATGTAATATGCAAATATAGACAACTTACAACAATATTTGAAATATTTCCATTAGAAATATTTACCATATACAGTATAAAAATGTGTATTGACTAATAGCATGTGGTTTAGTAAATTACAAAAATACTAATAAAAATGAAAATGTGTAATGTATCTTTAATTTTTGCTGAAAAACATCAAACAGAGTTTCCTACACACAGATACCACTAACTGAATGTTTAAATAGACAACTTTTGTAGAATAGAATTGACATTTTGAGGACAAAACTTAAAGGACCACCATGGTGCATTTACAATTAAAGTTCATATGTTTGTTTGTTGGACATAGACTATTGAAGGTATATGCAAGTGAGCTGGGTTATGAATGCATCTGAAAGAGGGAAATTAGTAGTGTATGATTACATTTTTTGCATGCACTATGTTCTTCTAGCTTTGCATTAAAAAAAACTGTTGCAGGTGATGTTTACGCCCCCATGATTCATTTTTGTAAAAGTGTATCTTTGCAGCCAATCAGCAATGCTGTGTGCAGCCTGCTACACTGAGTCCTTAAAGGATCATAAATCGCCATTCAAGTAAAAATAATTGAGGGGTTACACGGTTGTTCTTTAGACATACACCCTCTCCTTGATAAATTCTGACAAATTATAATTGTACTGAAACCAAACATTTCAGCTTCTTCTTCCTATTTTAATCTGTCTTTTAGGCAAATGAGCATTTATGCTTGATTTTTGGTCCTGCAATGACCTGCAAATTTGAGAAAAAGAGCATGTGTTCATGGTCTCTGCATGTTTCTCTGTGTGAATGCATTTGTCTCTGTGTGAGTGTCTGTGAGTGCATGTGTTTCTGTGTGAGTGCATGTGTCTCTGAGTGTGAGTGTCTCTGAGTGTGAGTGTCTCTGAGTGTGAGTGTCTCTGAGTGTGAGAGTCTCTGAGTGTGAGTATCTGTGATAGTGTCTGTGTGAGTCTGTGAGTGTCTGTGTGAGTGTCTCTATGTGTGAGTGTCTCACAATCAGTGAATGAAGGGACACATACCTTGTTCTGGGTATTACAGAAATCTAGAGGAAAGCTGCCAGCTCAATTCAGAGACAAAGGGCCTCATTCTATTAGCGGCCGCAGCCGTTGCGGGGCCGCAAGGACCGGCCGCAAGCTATTCGGGTATTCTATTCCCTTAGGGCTGGGGATTCCGGCAGGCTTGCGGCCAGTGCCTTGCTATCTCTTGCGGCCGCTCGCGCCGGAGGAAAGCCTTTGATCTAAAACGTCCGCAAGAGATTTGCAATTCAATTGCTCCGGGAACCCTCTCTGCAAGGCTAAATGCAAGCCGCAGCTTACTTGCAGGAAAGAGGTCTCGCTAGCACCAATTAAGCACATAAAATAGCTCAAATAAAGCCATCCTGCACTTTGAGAAGACTATAAAGGGATTTTAGGTGTTAGAAAAAATAGCACATAATTATCCTGTACTCAAATCCGTAAAATATTTTATTTTTAATATCCGTAAAATATACATGTAAAAAGTCCAGAGTGCTTGGAGCACCTCAGACCCGCCCACGCCGCAGCCGGAAAATAAACAGTTAATTTGAACTCGGGTTTGGGCAGATGTGCAAGCTTGAGAGTGGGTTCCTTTTAATCCTCATGTCCCCCAATATGATCCCTAGCATTTACAGAGCTGTACAGTGCAGGCTTGAATTTATTTTTCAGTTTTTATATTTCTGAGATTACGGCCGGTTCCAAGATATGCGGCCGGCCGTAAAAGGAGATCCTTGCGGGGCCGTATAATAGAATCGCGAGATAACAGAACCCCCGCAAGGAATCGCAGCCTTACGGCCGATTTACGGCCGGTAATAGAATGAGGCCCAAAGAAGATACATTGTATAATGTATGCTAATTTTCCCTGGAATTTTCAGGGGGTGTTAACATTGATAGAAAACAGTTTGCAAATGCAAGAAATTCAGCAAACTTTAGGGTAACTGTTTAAATGTTTTATTTTGGTATTTTTTCAAGCAAGCAATTTTTTTTCATAAACTACTAATTCCCATCTATCAGATGCATTCATAATCCAGCTCACTTGCATATACCTTTAAAAAGAGTTTCAAAATAAATACAATAATAATGATTTTTCTTTTTAAAATGCCTGAGTTCTCCTCAACCTCGCTTTGCCTTGCCAAGCAATATGGCCAGCTCTGTCTGGGGCCTGGACAATTATGGATCTTTGCAGCTGGCTGGGCTATGATGTTACCCTTTTTCATCATTAGCTCCACATTCACTGACTACACAACTGTATTGCCATCTGCTTGTAGCTCATTGACCTGACCAGTACTAGTGCATGAGCCACTGAGCATGCTCCATCTGAACCAGGATCTGACTGTTCAGACTTTTTTTTTTTTGTCTAGTTTCCAGGCCACACACCCTGATAGGCACAGGGCTGTGGAGAAAGGCAGTTCTGGTTGAGGAGAAAACTGAAAATATTAACTTTGACTTATTTAACTGCAAAATGAATTTAATATGCCAAAAAACAAATCTATGAACTTCATTGGAAAATGCCTTACAGTCGTCCTTTAATCACTAGGCATTGAACCCATAGCTATTCAGTATTTCTAATCTTTACCTATGAATATGAATTTATGGGATTTAGTGGATCCACTTATATGTAATTTAGTATTTAACTATTGTTTTACAGAAATGTGGATAATAGATTATCAATCATTATTCAATATATATCCATAGTTATCATCATTATAGCAGTACTGTATATGGGTTGAGTTACATTTCTTGATAAATGAGGACCACTGTGGTCAATGTTTTTTCTATAATGTCTTTATTATAACAAAATGTAATAATGAGCAAAATTATGGGGAATTTACTAAGCATTTCAAGTGGCTGAGGTGTGCATCCCTATATTTACCAGGAACTATTTCATACGGAGAAAAACTGGGATCACAGTCTCACCTCATCTCAGCCATTTGAGATACTTAGTAATCCGCCCATTATTAGAGCTTTGCAGTGGGAGTTGTATATGATACATTCCCATTATTCAAATACAAACTTGGAGCCCAATTCACTTGAGCTTTCGCATGTTACTGGAGCCCGGAAGTGAGGTCGCAAGTTAATTTGCTATTCAATTGGCGTCTTTTTGCATGCTCCAAACGGGTTATGAGTTACCACCATGAAAAAATTGTGATGGTTACACCCGTAACTTACAGCCTCACGAAGACTTTGATCTTTCACTTTCGCAAAAAAAAGTTACGATCGCTAAAATTGCAATTCGCTATTAATTTGCTCAATTTCCCCAAGTCCGCAAATGTTTTCACACCCGTAAATGGCAAAAGAAGGAGAAAATCCTACAAGTGCTAGAGAGGACTCGCAAGGGGGTTAGACACCTATTCCTAGCACTGTAAATGCAAATAAAAAATCAATACTGCACTGTAAATAACGGGGAAAGCGATGAAAGACATTATAATGTATTGCACAACAGTCTCAAGCCCGCAAATCGGCAATATATAAGAGTTAATACATATCAGACCGCCCATATGGACTAGAACAGTATTGGCATTTATTTTCATAATTCTGTATTTTGCGGGTTTGCGAGTCTGATCGCATATCGGATCTCCCAAACCTAATTGATTGACATGTAACCTCCATGTTTTACTGCCGTAAAATTGAGAGTCTCATTTTCTATTGGCTGATTCAAAATGGGAGGTTACGGGCTTGCTTAATGGATCATGTTCCCATCCTGAACTGCTACGAACCAGTTCATGGTTCACAGAGTTGGCTTTGGGCCAGTAACATGCGGGCTTGAGCAATTGAATAGCTCCAGATTCGGAGACGAACTGGAGCTCGCAACACACCCGCAGACATACAACGATCGAGTTGGGGGCTTGCAATTGAATCGGGCCCTTACTGTGCATTCAGAGTCTCCTCCCATCTCAGGAAATAGATCACCATCTGCAACATAATTGCATGTAAAGGTAATACACTAGAGGCTGTATTTATTTTTTGCATTCTAAAAACATGTTTATTATTTTCAAATTTAGTACTTCAAAAGGGGCTATGTTACATTTTTGACCACATTGATCCTTTATAATAAAACTACATTTCCATAGATAACAAGAGAAAAAATTATAGTAAAATTGCAAATGATGCATCTGCCCAATTAGTTTATATTTATTAAGATGTGTCGCTAGTTAACTTAACCAATAATTTAATAATAATTAATTTTACTTTAACTTACAGCTTCCTTTTATGATCACAGAAAATATGCATTCGATTTATAATACAATAAATTACATAAATCACTCTGTGCATATGCTGGCCTTGTAAAACTCCAAAAGAGTGATAACACTTATGAGTCAAACATAACACAAAGGGGTAGCCGATATGTACTGTTATTATCAAATCCCGTCTTTTCTTAGGTTGTGGGATTTAAAACATACATTAGTAGCTGACTATACATTGTACTAGTATATTTTGCAAGTGAAATGATTATTAAAGGACCACAAAAGTAGACATATGTGCTCTGCACCATTAGATAGAGGGTGAAAACATGTTTTCCTTTCTAAAATTGATGCTGAATTCATGGAGTTATGAACAGGCTATTTCAGTGTGTTGCCTCTCTCTGTGCCTTAATGAGTAATTAGCTCTGAACTGGACATGATGTAATGAATACATTTCCATTGTGTTAATATTGTTTTTGACTTGAACCCGTATAGTGCTACGGAATATGTTGTCTCGTAACAAATAAAGGAATAATAATAATAATGAATATGATAAAATCAGATGTAGAGCCTTTCAATCAGGCAGTGGCTAAGTTAATTTTAAACACACGATTATATTCTAGCAGCTAATGCATCAACAGAACAGATAGCACAGTAAGTTATGCTGCAGTCTATTGTGATGAAGACCTAGGTTCAATTTCTCATAAATACTTTTTTTTCTTTATTGTTTAAAAATCAGAAAGCATATGTTAATATGATGTAATGTTATTGATTTTGTGTTTATTTTGAAATAATAATTAGAATATTTTTTATGTGAACTAGTTATTTAAAATAATTATATATATATATATATATATATATATATATATATACATTTTTAAATAACATATATAAATAATTTATTATATAAAATTATATATATATTTATATATATATATATATATATATATATATATATATATATATATATATATATATATATAGTTCAAATAATTACATTAGTTTGCCTTTTATACTTAACTTTTAAAGGCAGAGTGTTGATTTTTTTTTTTTATTATTTTCATTGGTAAGGCATTGGTTCTAATCCAATGCCCTCTAATTGTGTTATTGAATAATGTATTTATTTACACACATATGATTGAGATATATATATATATATATATATATATATATATATATATATATATATATATATATAAGTGCATTAGTTGAACAAAAAAACTAAAAGCAATGGAATCAAACCTACAACTTACCAATGAAAAATATAACCTTCAGAACAGAACTCTTACCACTACACCACCACACTCTGCGTGAGTGTTCAACAGTTACAGACTCCAGCCTTATTATTTATATAGATTCTTGTGGGAGGGCTTCTAGGGCTAAACTAAAATGGCAATATGTAAGTCAATTCTTGATCAATTTTAAAAATGGAAACCAATTTCCACCCTCTAACTGGTGGTTCAGAGTACATATGGCGACTTTTATTTTCCTTTAAAACCACCTAAGCGGTAAGAGTGTGGCTCAGGGTTAATTTTCATTACCTAAAGAAGCATCCCCGAGCCACGCTCTGGATCACGCACTTTTCTCCTCCGACGCCAACATCCCTGCGAGCGTAGCGACACAGGGGGGAGGAGCAAGGTGGTCTGGCTGCATCAGCACCCCCAAGTGTACTGCTTTAACACTCGGGGGCACTGACACGGCCAGACCACCAGGGCGGTTAGGATAAACAGAATTTGCTAAGTGCCACTAATGATAAGCACAGTGAACTAAATAGTTGCATAGTGTTCTTGGTTAGGATAAAGTAGTTCAAGAAAAATGCACTTGTTTAAATTATGTAAAAATCAACAACTTTAGAACTGTGTATGTAATTTCTCGAGAAAATTATAATATTTGAACACTCTGTTTATAAATAGAGGCATACATTTTGTCTTTGATAATTGCTTCTAGAGGGCTTGATCATTAGGGTGTGGGAAGAGGGAATAAGGAGAGGTCAGGAAGTTTGTTAATTGGATCTGACTGAATTTGACATCACATCCTCCCCCCTATCAGGCCCAAAATCAGACTGCTTGAGTTAAAAAGATGCAAGCAAAGCTCTACATAAATGTAAACACCCCTCCCACAAAACTTCCTCAAAAGTATTACGGATTCTTCCAGGGTCCAGGAAGCATCAAATTCTTTTTCCTATTTAAAATATATATATATATATATATTTCACTGTTCAGTGGCTATATCCACTGAAACAACTGAGCATATATGTATTTAGTTTGCATTATCAATCACTAATTAACATATGTCACTTAGAAAACAGTGTATATGTCAAGAATTATTTAAAGGAGAAATAATTGCTAGTGCAGTATACAAAGTATTTTTAAGATTGTTGTTATAATATATTAAGAATATCTTAAAATAATAATGTTATTGTTAAAATTATGCAATTTTATGTCATATAAATTATGAAAGTATACTGTGTTTTACTTCGCAATGTTTTTTTATCTTATAATATTGTTTTACTAATATCATTACATTGTAATTTTATTATATAGTCTAATTTAAAGAAAGGTAGAATGCAGAAGCTCATTCTTGACAGTTCCAATTTAAATACTGGTTTAATATATACCTAGTGCAATCCCCATTTTCCTCATAAATAGTATTTTGTAAATTCCAATTCATTTATGATTTCCCAAGACCAATTTAAGGGGCATATTAAGCATAAATAATGAACCTCAGCTTTGTGGCAACTGTGCGAAGTCTAAAAAACATTTCTAATTACGTACATAAGAAAAATATATGAAAGGGTAAATGCTGCTTAGCATAAAATCACTAGACAGCGATTATCCTCACTTCACCATTTATTGATTCTGATCAGCAGTAAGTAGCTAATGAGTTTTTAAGTAACATTGCTCACACTGTAGAAGATTTTAGTCTAATTTTCATATGCAACACTTTTAACGCTTTAAAAATACCACTGAGATCTTGCTATGAAATAATAATTTAGAAGTTAATTAAGATCAGACAATATTGTTACCTGTTTGATTAATTATTAATTAATTATAATTATTATAATTATAATATATATATATATATATATATATATATATATATATATATATATATATATATATATATATATATATACATATATACAGTAAACGCCTGACTAACCGGCACACTCAACCGGCACCGCCATCAATTCCCCATTTTAAATTTACTCCTGCTAAACCGGCATAACCGGCACTATCCGGCATTATCTGGGGTTCGAGACTGCAAAAAAAATGCTAACTTTTTTTCTAATTATTTTTTTCTGGGCTTACATGGCCCAGTTTAGGTGCTAATGCCTTTTTAACGGCATTTTGAGGGGTTTGGGGGTGTTTAAGGGTTGTTTAGACCCTTAAATTTTTGGACTCCCGATTAACCGGAAACTACACGTATCCGGCAATAGGGAGTACCCATAGGTGCCGGATAACGTGGAGTTTACTGTATATATATATATAAAGGTGTGTATATATATATATATATATATATATATATATATATATATATATATATATATAATGTATATATATATATATATATATATATATATATATATATATATATATATCTATAGGTGGGTGTCAATTCATGGTAGGTGTCAATTCATGACTACTTTTATTTGTGATTACAAGCTATCAAAGTTTCAATGCTCTCCTTTTTTGGATGTTTCTTCAAATTCTTCTTTGAACCTACTTGAGAATTCTTGAAAGAAGTCCAAACAATACAACCAAAATGGAATCATGAATAAAGGTTGATATGAGTTGATGACCTGTTTTGTCTGCCAATGTTGGCACATATACAGTATATCTATATCCCATCAATAATGCAATAGGCCAGGACACTTTGCAATTGGATTTTCATGCCCGGTGCTAAGTCACCAACATACATATAAAAGATGAAAGGTGCTATTTAATAAGTAGAAACATGACAATTTAATTAAGTAGAAATGCATGGGCATAAATAATGAAATGGTACAAAATTGAGCTACAAAGACCCTATAGTGCTTATTAGTATATGTACAAATACTAGATACCTACTGTTGGAACCTCTTTGATGAAGTCCACGCTGTCCTAAAAGAAGTGTGAGCTGTTTGTGCTACTCAGGGAAGATGTCCCTGGTAATTTAGTTTTGGAACCTGCGTTGAATCAAACTTCTATACTAAAGGACCCCCACCCCATGTGTGGTATAGTTGACCTAAAAATAATTTGCCTTTAAATAGGTATAGATCTCCTAGATTATTGTCCTTATTCTTCTGCTCTTGAACTGCTCAATCAGATATATATCTATGTAATATGTAATATTATAGAATACAATTGTAATTTTATTTAGTAGTAATTACTTGTTGCATTTTCAGGTTACCAGCTAGTCTTCTGAAAGCTTTACTTTTTTAAGTAGACAATGCAATTTATTTTTAAAAGTATGGTGATAATCCCTTAATTGATTAGGACTATTCATGCACATGGAAAAATTTATTAAATTAGTTAAAAAAATTAATAGGAACTGATGGGGTCTATTCAGCACTGTGAAAAAATACTGGTCAAATGCAGTCTTCATATATGTCATACAATGCTAAAAAACATCATGCTGATTCACAGTAGCTAATAAAATGAGCAGTAATAATGTTTTGTACGGAATACTATAAAGAGCTAGAAAATGCACACTTAAAGGGCCACTGTGTTCACATTTTTATACGGTTGTTTGAATAACTAAATGTAATAATGGTCAAAATGTTTTAGAAAACAAAACACTAAAAAAGAGCCTTTACATTTTTATACTTTTATATCCAATTATTTTTTTACGGCAGGGATCCATTTACTTTCATCAGATAATCCTGTCTATTACTTTCTCAGGAGGGTTTATCCTTGTACACTAATGAGCATCCCATTAATTCTAATGAGTGCACTGGTCCTTGTATAAGCCATGTCCCTATTGTGTAGGTAGGAACTTCCTGTATATTCAAAGTAAAGGAAGTTGAGCATAAACCAATATGGCAGATCCTAAAGGTAAAGGTAGTTGAGCATAAACCAATATGGCACATCCCAAAAGTAAAGGAAGTTGAATTTGAGCATAAACCAATATGGTAGATCCTAAAAGTAAAGGAAGTTGAGCATAAAGCAATATGGCAGATCCCAAAAGTAAAGGAAGTTGAGCATAAACCAATATGGCAGATCCTAAAGGTAAAGGTAGTCGAGCATAAACCAATATGGCAGATCCTAAAGGTAAAGGTAGTTGAGCATAAACCAATATGGCAGATCCTAAAGGTAAAGGTAGTTGAGCATAAACCAATATGGCACATCCCAAAAGTAAAGGAAGTTGAAGTTGTGCATAAAAAAATATGGTAGATCCCAAAAGTAAAGGAAGTTGAGCATAAACCAATATGGCAGCATACATGCATATAAAAGATAATATATTAAAGGCTGTATTATTTTATTTTCCATTATAAAATGGTTTGCATATTTTGTAGTGTAGTTCATCCAAATAGTATATTTGAAATATATGACCACAGTGGTAGTGTAATTATTGCAGAAATGGCAAATGATTTTGCTCATGACACATAAATGGCAAAGAATTAAAGGAACACTCTCCCTGTTGCTTTGATTTCTCCCTTTGAATGGTAGCAATTGAGCATTTGCATGTTGTGTTTGATGCCGTGCATGAACACATGCAATGGCAAGTTCTAGTCTGCATGCTGCTTACTGAATGTTTTTCCTTTTCTCTCCTTCCCTGTCATGTGCTTTCAGAAGACAACCGTGTAGAAGGTGGGTGCTTTCTACCTTATCTTTTCCTAGTCCCCTTCCCTTTCCTTTCTTACTTATAAGCATATGCATCTAGTTAGAAATGGTAAGTATTTTATTTAATAAAGTGTTTGCTGAACAAAGTGGTATGATTTATTACTTGTAGAGTCTAAGATGAAGCAATTTGCTGTGTCAAGCATTTCCTGTCTCTATACAGCAATGTTTGCAGACATATGCACTTTTAGCACTGCATTTACAGCACACTATTAAAGGACGTCTGCCACATGTCATTGTTAAATAAATGTACCACAAAGAATATCATTATAGACTTCTCACATTCTTCCTACATTATATTTCATTACAGTTTTACTTTTAGAACATATCTCTATTATGAACAAACCAAGACCCTATATGGGTGCCTAACAACAATTAGATATAATATATACAAATTTAAATGAAAGAACATTATTTGAACAACCAAAAAAACAACACTACTAGTTAAAAACAGTGGTTGATCCAGATAGATGTGAGATAAATTGACAAAAGGCTTGGGATGAGGCAGTAACCATAGACCAGGATAACAATGTTGGGGCTAATGGTGTTCACACATATGGTTAGAGAAGCCCCATGCTGATATAATAGTAATGCACAGTAGCGTATAGAACACTGATAGAAGAAGGAGGAAGTACTATGATTCTTAAGGGATCTTCTTGCCTTGAAGGTTCAACTAGCTTGATACCTCAAATATTATTAATAGCCCTTCATATAAAAACAGAAAGCCTGTCCTGTGGTTAAATAATCCAAATAGCCCTATATAATCTCAAGCCAGACTAGTGTGCTTTGAGCACAATGTCCATTACTCTCAGGTCTAACTCATCTAGTCCCAATATTAAAAACAATAACCTTAAAAACAGAAGATATTTGTGATTGGGACTAAAAAAATGCCATAAAAGAAAAAAAAAGGGAGAAACTGCAGGCCACAATTAGCAAAAGCACTATAAATTAGTAGCCTCACAGTGCTCCATATAAACTAAATATAAACTTGGCAAAAACAAGTCCCTATCATGCAGCCCGAAGGCCCGTTTCGGCACTAATACGCAGCTTTGTCGAAGGCAAAGAGTGACTAGAACAGGCTTTCGGTTCTTATATGTTTACCATTAGCCACAATTCTTTGTTTTTTTGGTTGTTCAAAATGTTTTCATTTAATATCTCTATTATGAACATATTATATACTTTACATATATAAAATATTTCTAAATAGATGCTGTATACATATAATTTTAATTTATCAAATCTGAAAAGGGGAATGTTGCTTTCTTAAAGAACGTAAAAAAATACACAGATATACCCCTATATACCTATTTGTATCAGATATCCCTATTTATTAAAAATATGCATTCCCCTGGATTCACTGAGCTTCTCGTGGGCTGCAATGTTCTTCTCTAAATATTGTTTTCTAAAGGACAAATTGTCATTAAATGCTTTAATAAACTTTTGTTATCCCTGAGAAGGCTTAGTCAATCTACTTCTATTTTTTGTTTTGGACACATGCATGCAATGATGTATATATTTTATGAAGTAATGCAAAATTGGATTGTCGTATAAAAATAAATACTAATACACATTTCCCAGAGATCACCACATTTATTTTGTCTAAAACAGTTTAAAAGCTTACGTCTTTTTCTTTTCTGTAATTCAACTCTATATCTTGCCTAAAGCCTGAACTGTGAATTTGGTGGTCTGGAATAATGTGCATTGGCATTTTTATTACTTTTGTAAATTTTGAAAAGGTTGCACATCAATAACTTAGAAATAAAGGCAGAGATTAATCAATTGGGTTCATTTATCTCAGTTGAGGAAATATCACACAATCTGATGTTATTCTATTGGATTGAATAATTGAACAATGTTTTTTTGTGCACAAATTGCTGAATCATCTCCATCGAATAACATGAGATTTTGTGAAATTTTGTCTAAATGTAATAACAAATTGGAAAAACCCAGGGCCATGTGGTTAACATATTACTAAATTGTGACAGTTTAATTGTATTAATACACCCCATTTTGATTAGTTAACGTTTAGTATTTCAACAGCAATACCTTATTAAATATAAGTGGGACAGGGCCGATACGTTTAATACCAAATTGGAGTGAAAACTATTAAATTACTGTTCATATAGTCTACTCTGGCCGTTTGACCATTGTGGATCATATTGATCTGTGCTAAATGTTATCATGGAATATACAAATATGTAAATAAACTTTCATAAATCAGTAAAAAAATAAAAACCTAGCATTATATTTCTGAAGTTTAATATTGTATTTTCCCTGTTCTTATCCCCTGTACAGCGCTACGGAATATGTTGGCGCGATACAAATAAAAGTTAATAATAATAATTACATTTATTTATCCATTGTACAATAATATATATGAAAAATATAAATTATTAATTCATAATTTTATTAATTGGAATATTAATTAATTGGAAGATTACAATGCAGCACCACATGGTAACTTCCATAATTGATATGAATGAGTAAGCAATAATACCAATTCCGAGACGTGGATGTCATTTATGGCATAGTCCATACGTAATTTTGCAAAAATAAAAAGTATACTCTCCCCCGATGTAGTTTTTGTGTTGATTTATCCCATGTTTGGTACAGACACATTTTGAGCACATTTTTGTTACTCATTTAATTTTATACAACCACTTTTTGAGCACATTATATCTCATTTACTGTCCTGCTTGCTCTCCCCTTGCATTGTGGGTGCTGTCATTATGCAGCATTCCTTAAAATCGAGATTGTTGCAATTTCGGACTGGTGGCTTCTAATTTCGGCATTGGGAGAGCTTTCCTTCAAATTTTCCAAATGTGACCGAGGCTCACACATGCTATTGCCTTCACCTCTGCTTTCAGCTTTAACTGAATCTCCCAGTTGTGTTATGTTTCAGCAATGTCTTAAAAGCAATATCCGATCTCCAGAACCTGTGTTATTATATTACAAAATATTTAATGGTTACTTGAATTCATGCACATGATGAACTTCACACATCCACCTCCTATTAAACACATTCATCTCAAAGAAATGAATCTCAGTCCAACTATACCTGAATCTATATTACTATACACTCATTGATTTCACATACTACTTTTCATTTGTATAAGCCCTTTCTCACATATAGCGATCTCCCAGCATTATCATTTCAGTGTTTAAGGATTTTTTTCTTTAATTATCTGGAACACTCATAACAAATGAGGGGAAAAAGACCAGACCCAGCCCATTTCTCAGACTCCTCTTCCAAAAGCCTTACTTTCTGCTGAAGTACAACAAATCTTTCAAAAAGTGCTGAAAGTAATATCAAAGTGCACAAAACTCAGATGGTATGATTATCTTTGTTAGATTCCAAGAGACTCCAAATAATATTCTTGTTACTTTTTCATTTCAATTATTACATTAATTAAAAAAACATGCAATACAGGATCATCCAGTGTTTGAATCGCAGTTTAATTTATTCTTTGTCCCTGACTCTTTCCATCAGGGATGGACTTAAATATGCTTTTTTCCCTTATGACACAGATACCGTGCAGGAAGAACAGTTGCTTGTCACAAACCATTTTTTTGTCACTGTGGCAACATCTTCCCATGCTCCCTTGTACATTGCTGACTATGCTCTTGTTTCCCTTTAAGGTCTGGCGCACCTGATGATGGGCGACCAAGGTATGGGCTCTGTTCCTTTTCCACTCTGCTTCATTGTATCCTATTGTTCTGTAGCTGCTTCAGTCCTTCACTGCAACGATGGGCAATTGCTTTCAAGCTGTCTTTGACTGCAAATCTTACACATGACTTTAGTCACATTCTTCCTTCTTTTCTGTTCAACACCTTCTATCCTTTTCCTTTTCTGCAATATAATAACTGAACCAAAAATTGGACCAAATGTACAGCTAATTGTAAAAAAAAAAATGTCTACTGCTCAGATTGGAATAAACTGCTGAAGGGACAGGATGAAAATTTGCAACCAAACAAAAAGCGCTCACAATTTAGCTTGAGATGACACTCAGTTTATCATATTGTACCCAGTGAAGACTTCATTAATTTTCATTGATGCATGGCTGATTGGTTCAATCTGAAAGCACACGCTAGTTACCTCTGGAATGCTGAATTTCAAGTCTTGCAATTTAATAATTTATTAACTTTGTTTGGAATTACATTGCTTGCATCACCCAAGTATTATTTTTTTTGTTTTCAAAGCATGGACATTTTAGTTTCCTTGCATGTCCACCATTGGTCAAACATGCACCAATCACTGGATTATGCTGAGTATAATATTGGCACCACCACCACCATCTTGTTCATTATCATCAGCTTAGCAAATTATTGCACTTACATGTTTTCATGAATGTTTATTATTTTTTGTCTTCTTCTCTGTTCTCTTTTGTCTGGATATGCTTTCTTCATGGAATCATTTCATCAAATCTATAGGTAAAAGTAAAGGTACCACTTTTTTATTTCTAATTCGAGATCTGTAAACATGTTTGCTGAAATGTTTAAATGTATTGTTAAAGATAAAATCAGGTAGGTAACTTGCAGCTGATGTGTATAAATGGAATAGAACTAAAACAGATGGACTAATGTATAATACTCTGTGATATTATTTGCATATCAATACCCAGAATCCTTAGCTACAGTGAAAACAATGTTTAATAAGAGGTTCTGTTGGAAAAACTGGTCTTTTGGCCTGTGTCGGACATGTAAATGTTCTCAGAATTATTTTTTATTTCCATGCTTATCATAGATGTGAAGATAAAAAGTGGACTTAAATATCCTTATTACCTATGTTATTTATCAAAGAGTTAAAATTTAATCCAGCTTGATAAATAGGTCCCAATGGAAAACATAAGAATTGGAGACATATTATATTTAAATTCCTATTATACTAATTATAATCACTAGTGTCCCAAATTGATAAATGTATTATTCCATGTTATTAAATTGTTAAAAATTAGTAAGACTTTTTAACATATATTACAATGCATAAAAGTCTACTGTATTGTAATAAATTGCATACTTTATATGAGTGTGCACCTCAGAATAGCTATATCTTCTTGCTTACCTTTCTTTGTGCTTTTCATAGAGTTTATATTTACTAGTAAATGTTCTGCACACATAATGCCACATAATGTATACATTGCATCAAATGGACAAAGGAAAAAAGAAGATGTGTGAGTTCCCCATTTCCAAAGCATATTTATTTTACCATTATTGATGACTTTGATTAAATTGACATAAATAGATTTTCTGTACTTTTTAATCTCATCAATCATGAAAATCCCAGTGTGGGTCAATGACAATTGTGTATCAGATTATGACAACATAGCACAGAAGTAAATATACAATTACACAATAATATGCATTACATCTGTATATGAGAAAATATATTGTCTTTTATATATTGTCTATATAATCTGTTTTGGTTTATATGTCACAGTTTCCCAGAGTGCAAACACTATTTCTTGAGATTCTGGGTGGAAAATACATCTATGGTATTTTAGGCATGCAAATGTACACACACATTTACTACTTGTTTAATATATTTACATATATATATATATATATATATATATATATATATATATATATATATATATATATATATATATATATATATCTTGACTGGGTAATGTTATATGCCAGTGACATTGCACATTGGAACTAAAATACACAATTCCATGAATGAAGATAGCAAGCGTTTCAGTCATTTAATGTCAGTGTAATAACAACACATGACCAGTCACATAACCCACCAGCATTACCTCCATGTTTATTATACTGAGAAGATGCAACGGGGAAATAGGAGTTTTCTAAAGGAATACTGTCCATTATTGGCATTTTTAGTGTTTTTGGCTGCGTGAAAGCTTATAATAAGGAAAAATTAGTCATATAGACAAAGCCATTTAAGACTACGTCAATAAATATTAGCGGGCTAATACTAGTTTTCATTTCTTTTCGGAACACCCCCTTAACTAATTCCATATTATCTGAACATTTGTAGCCACTGTTAGTTTTTCCTAACAACTCAGCCTCAGTCGAAAAGAGGTCAGTTTCTTGTTGCACTGATGTGTACATAACACTTACACTTAGTTATTTAATTATTTGTTATTATTTAAAATTCACTATCTCACCTAAGAAAGACTTGCACCTACATAAACCCAGTTATGGGGATTCTGTTATTATAATTAAAGCCTCTGGTCTTACTAACTTTGCTGAAGTCAATCAGTACTCTAAGGGTCAAGGTCTAGTAATAGTTTTGCTGAAGGCCATTATTTTCACATGGGAAATATCCTTTCCAATCAAGAACTGAAGACAACATCAACATTTCTAAGGCTTCCTGAAGGTGAGACTGGTAGTAGATGACTACAGAAATGTTATTTGCCTGTAAATGTTCAGAAGCAGGTATACAGAGTTGCAATCATTGAGGACACATTAATTAATATGGATATAAATCGTAATGCTGAAATCTAGTGCAGTCATTTTAATTATGCAATAATCCTCACATTTATTATTTTGAAAATGGAATAATCATCTTTAAAAATAGTTTGACTGTTGAATATTTCCAATATCCTGTTAAAAATTCTATGTGTGATAATTGAGTTTTTCTAAGAAAGATGGCATTGTTGTATGCAAAATATGCCATTCAAACATCTTACACATTAATACATAGACATTTTGTATTATTGTGTTCATTTTAATCTGATATTCCTGGCAGAAAATGTATTGAACCAAAAGTCTTTGATATCTGAGTAACATTCTCTCCGAAAATCCAGTTGACTGTATTGTCTACTCTAACATAGGATTTCTATGTGGCTGGAAATATTTTGGTAGTTTGGGCCAAGCATACATTACAACCCCCTTATTATGTCACGTTAATTTCTAATATCTAATTTTTCTGTAGAAAATATAAACCAATGGATAATTAATAAATAAATAATTATCCTCCTTGAGGCTATCATGTAGGATTAATTTGATTACTAATATCAGATTAGATGGATCTGGATCTCCAATTATATACAAGAAGATTCTATGTTGACCTTTTGTTTTAAAGGGGGATGGATGAAATGTACTTCTTTAGTTTTGCTACTCATTGTGAGGAATAATTAATTAATTCAACATATCTAAATCGTCTTATTAGAAAAGTAAATTACTGTATATGTTGACAATGTCTTATAGTTACGGTCCATGTATTATTATTTTTTAACGGAGATATGTTCGAGTAAAATTGTACGTGCAATATTTTCACTAATCCTGTCAAGTTGAGTTTTATCTCCTCTTGAATCCCTTGTGTTGACATGGTCACCTCTACAGCCAATCCATTACAGGACTACATAATTACACAGAGGGAGAAGTGGTCATCCAAGCACAAGAGTTGAGCTGCAGGGTGAGGAAAATGGATTGACTGATAGATGAGGATTAGTGAAAAGACAAAGCCGAGAAGGTGTTAACTCTAATAAACAGTGCTAGTCTAACAAGAAAAGACTGATTATTTGTAACAATTAAACAAATAAGCCATAACAAATGCTTAAAAATTTTAATTTCCAGAACCTTTGATGTGTTTTCATATGTGCTCTTCCCTGTAATTGCTACATCATTATAGAATTATTTAATGCAAACTATATATAGAAGTTGTTTTGCAAGCTGATGCGTCATTAAACAAAAATCTTAAAATGTTTAAGATATTTTAGAGTTTTCAGTTTCTTTAAAGTTTTGAATAATTTCATTTAGCTACAGTCAGTCTATTGGCATGCTTGTTTCAATTTAAGCCATGTTTCACTTTGCAGAGAAGGTCAAGCCACATATGTGACATCACCGCTCTAAAAACTGTTTATATGTATTGCAGTGTTGCAAACACATATGTCATTATGAACGTGAGTACATTTAAGATGTTAAAATCCTGTTGCAAATCTTAACCATGAAAGTGAAATATACGAGACTCCATCACAGCTTAAAGAGAAACAAGTGGGCTGTCCCAGGCCAAAGAAATGTCCAAAAACTATTTTTCATTCAGTGGTACATTAAGTCAGCCCATAAGTAAGCCCAATAAAGAGGCGAAACGGACTGTCAGGAGCAGGGGCAGGATGGTGCATCTCATTTAAATCTATGTGAGCTGCAACAGCAGAGACGTTTTCCTCATAAAAAAAACGCAAGTACCTAGGCATATTCTATGCCAACAGGGGATACAAATGATGCTCTATTTCTCTCTTTTTTCTACACTTAAACAGTAAAACCTAAACATTGTGTTACAGTTTAATGATGGTATAAGTGATATATATGCATTTATAGAGATATATGGAGATTTTTTCCTTCCCCTGTATAATACTGTACTGTGTATACATAGCAGCACCATCCTCTACCCCCTGTTTTTTGTTTCTTAGTGTTTTTAACTATTTTTTGATCAGTGCACTATCTTTAGAATAAGTGTGTTCTTTCCTAAATACCTTAATCAAATTATCTTGTTGCATTCCTTTGATTAGCAAATATTTTGCTTATGAGGCCTGCATAAAAGTATCATATAACATAATTGATACCATCACTATATTTATATCAGGCCCACAGTGATACAACAGCTACATTTCATCACATCTACTTGTCAAATTAAGGTGGTCACTATTGAAAATCCCAGAATATTATGGGACAGTGACACCTTTTGACATATATTCATAATTTTAGGATTGACACACTTTTACTCTTTTTATATTTATGGTGTCTCATCCTGGATTACACTGAATATTCCCTAATTTCCCTATTAAAGTATTTTGTCCCCTGTACATTAAGTCAACTTGCATTAGTATGTATGTGAGGTGGCATTGACGTAAACCACCGGTGCCGAAAATACAAGAGCTGAGCTGCATGGGAATTAGAAACCCAAATCAGAATGACAAATCAGAATCACTGAAAAGGCAGCAGAAAATATGTGTTTTTTATTTACATATAAAATATATGTTTCATGAACAGTAACTAGACGCCATAGCAGAGTTTTTTTACAACAGTGGTCCTTGACTTAGAGCTGCTACTTCCATGCGTTTATTCCCATTGCCTTGCTTGAGTGAGATGTTCTTCAACAGCGTACCTAGTAACATACCCTGCCCTGGGTATACCTATCAGTGTTATGTGCTGTGAGATCTCAATGTCCAGCTACCTCCTCCTATAACAAGGGGTTGTATTCGCTAAGATATCAGGGATGCTGGGAAGCGGATTACGAAAGCCTGTAACGTCCATTTCCTACGGGGAAAATTGTCACCACAACTTAACAGCTCTATGTAGATCCTGTGATTACCTAGTGAATCGTCCTCAATGTATATAACCTTGTGAGTGTAATTAAAACTCAAAATAGTATACTTTAAAGCATGAAAACCTGAATGAGAGTTTAAAAACACCCTAACTTTAACAGTTTCAATTAGCATGTCAGAAGGCACAGGAATATAAGGTATGATATTTGTTTTTATTGTTTTCTTTGCTTCAATTATTTAAAATATGTCTTGTTAAAGTATCGCCGTATTATCTATGTTCATGAATGTATATTAACATGTGTTGTTAAATAATTTGGCGTTGATACAAGTATTTGGGTATCCTTCTCAAGGACTATTGTGGTCTAGGAAAAACTTCACACTTGTGCCATTAGTAGCACACAAATTATATTAAGAGCTATGTAAGCCATGAGCATAAAAGCATCATAATTGTAGCGGACTCTACTAATACCTAGAAGCAACCATGACACTAATTCTTCCTCTTTAAGACATGAAGGGTCAGGTACATAGGATTTGCATGTAGGATTTGCATCTATCACTGGGCATGTGCAGGGGAGGGTGCAGGTGTGAAGTTTATTTGAATTATCCAATGAGCAAACACCTCCCCTCCATCTGCAGTCACCCCTCCCTCATTTGCTTAAGGTAGTAACAAAATTGCAGAGCACACCCCTCAGGCTCTAGGCTATAGCAAGTGGTTAAGACACCATGGAAGCCCCTAGCCACAAGTAGAGTCGGATAAAATTACGATTTTCTTTTCTCATAGTTTACGTTTTTGACGTTTATTTTCCAAACTACAGTAGTTCCTTAGTAAATAAAACTCTGAAAATTCAAATAGAACAACAGTTTTATTAAAATCATCTCAAGTAAAAAGATTAAAGAAGAACACAGCTATGTCACCGCCATAATAAAGATATTTTTATTGTAATTCAACATTATTTTTTAATTCAGTAGTTGGAGAACGTCTATACATATAGCGGTGTATTTCTGTATGTAGAATTATCTGTTCTTTGTAAGGCTGGGTGTTTGTGTTTGTACAGCAGTATTGTTTCGGTTTTTGTGTATAGCACCATATAATTTATAAGTACTGTGTGTATTTCTATATACAGCAGTGTATATATATATATATATATTGTAGCACAAAGTATTGTTTGTGTGTGTTGCACATATCATATTTGTATGTTATTACAGCAGTGCATATTTCTATATACAGCATTGTATTGTGTATGCAGAATTGAGTATTCCTATATACACTGTGCATTTGTGTATGCTGCTTTGTAGGTGTATGTGTACAACATATAGTGCATGTGTTACTGCATGAAGTAATGTGTTTCATTGTGTTGCTTGTGAGTGCATAGTGTACGTAATTTTATGTGAGTGAGAAGCATTATTTGAGTTTACAAGTGTGAAAGTATTTCAGCTTCTTGCGGGTTTGCGTCTTAATATTCAGCGTATGCGCCTGTGGACAGCAATTTATGGTGTTGTATGTAACAGGAATGTCCATTTTGTAGTAAGTAAGCATTGGTTGTTGTAATACGCCATTTATTCTATGTTCTCAAAAATATGGTGTTTTTGTGGACATTGTTTAATATTGCTCTGGGAAAAAAATAGTATTTTTGAGTATAAAAAGGATTTAAGAAATTGCCCAGGTTTTATGCATTTAAAAATAATAAAATCAGTGTGTGTTTTTTTGTATTGTTTATATTTGATAAACCTATGTCAGGGTTGCAAATAGGTTCCCCTAGATTCTCTAAGCTTCACATCGGTTGTGATAAGTTTATCTAAGTAGTGGTTATATAGAAAATAGTCATCAGAAACACCCAGTGGTAAAGCTAGTGCAAATAATATCACTCTTAATAATAATAATTATCTGCACCTCTCCCTTAATAAATTAAGATCCCTCTTTTACTCCAGAACGCCGCTGGTAGCTGCCCCCAACCCTGTTGTGGGCCCTGGGCTTTGAACCTGCTGCACCAGCTATAGCTCGGCCACTGACTCCCCTGCCCCTATAAAGCTTAATGAATCCAAGAGCATGATACGTCCATGTTCAAGAAGTTCATGATAAGAAATACAACACTCAAAATGCTTTGAAACTGAACAAGAAATAAAATAAAACATAAATAAAAAGAAATTAAAGCTAACAAATAAACTGTTATAAATGTATATTTTCATTTCTAATGTTTTTTTCTTCATATGCAACAGGAAAAAAAGGTGAGAGGAGTTCATGCATTGAAAGCCTATACATAGTAATGAACTGTAACAATAAGTAAGGAATTGTTTGTCCATATAAATAAAGGTATTACTGAATGCTGATATCTATTATAATTGTGCTAACATAACATGGTTGAATCTAGAAGAATTGTTCTTTGTTTCCTGCGAGCAGTCTTCAGGTCACAGCATATGTTATTAGCTTTTAGAAATATGAATATGAGTTGACAAATGTTTTGGCTATCTCAAATAAGATAGAAAAGTAGTAATATACCACTTCGTACACGTAGGCATTGCTCTCAGCGGCTATAAATATTGCAATAACTAAAGTCTTGCATTCTTGCTATTGGCACTTATATGTACTGCTTCTATAAGGATAGCTACTGGGCTTTTCTTATAATCATCTGTAGACTCATGGACATTATAAGACATAAATACGGGTTTTAAAAATGCATGTATGGTGGATATCGAAGCAAAATAATAATTCAGTATTATTATATGCATAATATTTGTAAAGTTGCATTCGTTTTATCTTTACTATAAATTATATTTTTTGTTGAAACACTCTGTAGTTACACACAGGTGTAACTCTATAGTTAAAATATTTTTTGTCAGGCCCAGGTTAATGCATAAAGTATTACATTAATCAAAACTTAGTAGGATTATTGCATAGACTGAAATAAAATGCATTGGGAAGCTTGATAACTTACACTGCAGTTGTCTTACACTGTGTTGTGGCTTCCACTCCCAGCAACTCGACCTCAGACTGCCATATCACATGATTTTGTTCAGCCAGTCATCACTAAGAAATGGGTAACTACGTCTTGGCATGTATTCTGTGATTTCCTTGACTTGCTGGCTAGGGAAATAATGGCACTGAGTAAGGAAAGTATATATGTTATCAACCATTTGCAAGTTGTAATGCAAAGTAATGCATAGATTCTTCTGCTTTAAATATTATCATTGCGTGACTACAAAGAAATAATGCTTTATCTTGTCCCTTTAAGGCTTTCGGTGTAGCTAGTATCAATAAATGATAATACAGAGATCTATATAACCCGTAATTACTACTCCCATGCTACATCATCAAGTTAGGATTAACACACACACATGCATATGAACACATGTACACACACAGAGGACACTGAATATAGAAGCCTACTGCCCCCTGAGAACATGCTATCCCAGGCATTGGTCTTGTTGACATACAGCCTTATTCTATTAGCTACTTGCAAATGTCTAGAGCGCATAACATTGGCTTTGGGTGTTTTTTTTTAAATACATGTTTATATGTATTCTATTGACTTAAGAATTCATTAGTGCCAATAAGTAATATTTGCAGAATATGTAGCAATATTAAGAGTGATTTTAAGTGTGTATACATTTACAAATTGGGCAATTGAATCAGGCCCCAAGATTTTAAATAGTCACTGCCTGAATGAGAGTAGGTTATCGCAGAATTCAAGAGGTTAGACATATAGATTCCAGTCTGTAGAAAAGCGCAGTTGTGTTGATCAGTTGCACAAAAACGACAACTGAGTTCATTAGGAGTCTCCATGCCCTGGTCAGCCGTTATTGCAATTTAATTAACAACCCATAATCTGCTTGCTGCACAATTACATATATGTAATGGGAGCACTTATATTTACTCCTCCTCCGGCAGGCGTCTTAACACACTGTACATCTCCTGCAAGTATCAAATGACTGTATCACTGTAAATACATTCATCTATATGCCTCATATCACTGTACGTTATAGTCAGAGATCTTACAGTTCAAATAAAAGCAAATGATTTGGTGAAGTGCGTGAAGTCATACATTTAAATTCCATTGTGGTAGCAATTCTTTGGAGCCAAGTCATGCATGGATGCACGTTGTATGAATTCAGCTTTACATCACAATAGAAAAATGAAGAAAGACAATCCTATTGTTTTAGTGACTATTGGACAGTTCTCGAAAATGAAAGAGATTTCTTATCTAGTGATCTGAATAAATAACACTAAGATTTCATTTTATAACTATACCCCTTTTACTTATCCTCAATCCTTGTTGTCTGTTTTAAGAATATACATGTGAGATATACTTTTTACAGGTAAATGAAAATCATACATAGAGATAAAAAAAAAAAAAAAATGGGGAATAAAACCCATATGTGCAGAGTTTGGAGCACATTCCCTAATGCTATGTAGAAATGTTGGAGCACAGTTGGAAAGTGTAATTCATGCTCTGCCACAGTTTGGAAAAGACGAGTGAGTTTCAACCTAAAGTTGGACCAGGCTTGGCAAACACTGTTAAAGCAATGGTTACCACCAGTTATCCAGTCATAAAGATTTTTAAGTTATATATGCAAGTAAGTCATTGCATTCAGGCTGTGGATTTTTTTCATAGGAAATAGATACTGCAAAATCCAAAACTTGTGAAGCTTGGTGAATCTTTGGTTAAGCATCCTATGCCAAATGCACATTTATACTTAAAATGACAGTGCAGGTTCCAAATATGGTATAATGTAAAAGTAAGTCATAAGAAATACTTTTTATTAATTGAATCTAGAAAAGACTAGGCAGGCTACCTGATATTTGACCAGTCTTTTGTTTCTTATGTGTGCTAACAAAAATAATGCACCAACCTTAATAGGTTAGTTCTATGGCCATGATAAGCCACTCTGAGAGCAACCTCTTTTAGCTCTCTTGTGCCCTTCACAGGGAGAAATATCCTGTATTATATCAGTCTGGTCCCACTCAAAAGAGTGACCCAGCCCCAAAATACCAGACAATTCTACCCTGAACAGGAGAAACAGCAAACCACAGACGCGTTTCGGCCTTTATGGGCATCGTCAGTGAGGTGCAGCTGAAATCCCTAAGGCACAGTGAGCAAGGGGTCCACGTCTGGAGTCCCCTATTACTCTTAGGGAGACTAAACCCTAAGGATAATTTGCATAAACAAAATAACTAAGTCAGAGGTGCTCATCAGAGAACGAACCAACCTTAATAGGTTCGTTCTATGGCCATGATAAGCCACTCTGAGAACAACCTCTTTTAGCTCACTTGTGCCCTTCACAGGGAGAAATATCCTGTAGTATATCAGTCTGGTACCACTCAAAAAAGTGACCCAGCCCCGAAATACCAGGCAATTCCTCCCTGAACAGGAGAAACAGCAAATCACAGACGCGTTTCAGCCTTTATGGGCCTCGTCAGTGAGGTGCAGCTGAACTCGCTAAGGCACAGTGTGTTACACTGAAAATAATGGACCCAGAAACTCAAGAGGTAATCAATAATTTTTGATAAAAACGGCCAGCTAAAAATTGCAAACTTCAATGTTATTTTACTGTAAGAAAATGTATTGTTTTTGCTGTCAGCCAGTCTTTTTGATCCAATTACAAACACAGATTTATATATCTTGTTGATGAGAGACCATTGCCAACATGGCCGGATTACCCAAAAGTCCAACTAGGCAGCCACCTAGGGGCTCTTCCCTGTGAGGGGCAACACTTTTTTTTGAAAAAAATGGGTTTTTGCTTTAAAAAAAACAACTAAATGCTGCAGTTCATAGACTGACTTCTAGGGGGTTATCATCTAGAACAAGAAAAGGAACTTAAATGCACAGAAAAGGCAAAAATGGGTTCATGTATACCTTGCATACTCACTCACAGGGACTCCTCCACTTCACTGCCTAGGAGCTCCAAAAAGGTAGATTCCTGCCCATATTACCAATAGTTGCTTATTACCATCTGAAGCTCTGGTACAAATATACTCATTGTTACTCATCTGAAAAACAAAAGATTGGGCATGCTTATATCTCAGGGAGCCTGTTCAGTCTTTTTTCAGATTCCAAGGTACCTGTTATTACCTTTAGTTCTAAATTATACCATATTTGCAACTCCACTGTGCCAATTTAACAGTAATAGTGTTGTGAATACTGGAAGACCCACATTACAAGCTTAGCATTCATATATTGTGTTAAAGTTACTTTGTGATGTCATGCAATACCTGATCTTCCCGTTAAAAAACATTTACTCATTAAACATGAATTATGTAACTGATACTGAATTTGGGTCTAAAACGTTCACATAAAATGGGTTTATGGTCTACAATGTCGCTAGAAAATGTCTTAATAATTACATTTTTTATTAAATAAAATATATGGTTTGGAATAATGGAAAGGTAAATAGTGATTATAGTGCTGGTACAGCCACAGACGTTTACTAATTTAATATAGATTGACCACAGTGAGAGGATTATGTGCTTAATGACCATAATACTGCAAATCTATTATTCATATCAATTTCATGGAATTATATTCATTATTTACACACTAATTAAACAGCTCTATAGGAGTTTGAGAACAGGCCTGTGCTTATTTTAAATTCATGCTATAAAAATAGATTCTTCATTCTAGAAGCAATAAATCATAGAAAACAGCAACATGCATCTTCATTTCACATATGTTTCCCACATGATGTTCACTATTTATATTAAAGATATCTGGGCTCTTAAACATAGGAATAAAATGTATATTAATGGACAACTTTATGGAATGTGTAATGGGAATAAAACACTTCTATTATTATCCATATTATGAGTAATTTTCTATCTACATATTTAGTAAACATTTTGGAAAGTAATAGAGATTTCCCAAAAATATACCATTGAAAAAAATGATACAAGGTTTGACTTCCATCACAAATGATGTAAGATAAATTGTCCTCCAGATAACTTGGCCTGCATAATTAATACAATCTACAATGAATTTTGTTCATCTGTACAATAGTGTCTAGGAAAGAAAGGCAGTTGTCAGAGCGAGACTGGATTTTTAAACTATATCTTCTGACTAAAGCCTTTCTTCGCTGCTGTTTGCACATGCGTTTGTAATGTTAATGAAAACCTAAAAAAATAGATTCATTTTGAAGAGTGCTTAAACTGGCTGTTTAACAAATACACTTCAGATATAAATGTTAAAAAAAATAACGAATACATTTTTTTTTTAATTATTTCAATCACGTATACTATTTGTTTGAATACTGAATATCTTAAGTTGCAAATATCTCAATAAAACTAACACTTGAATATTTGTTCAGATTATTATGTATTTTAAATATACTTTACACTTACTTTAGTTCAACATATAATTTACACCCAGCTGAGTGTTTTTATTTATTTTGAAAAAAAATGGAACCAAAGTGTAAGTGACCTACTTTATGTGAGAAGAAACAACACATTCATATATATATATATATATATATATATATATATATATAAAATTAATAGTGTCTGCACTGCAGTGTTAGCTTAGTCAAAGTTGATTTTAAATATATATATATATATAAACATAAATATATATATATAAATATATATATATATATAAATATATGTATATATATATATATATATTTATATTTATATATATATATATATATATATATATATATATATATATATATATATATATATATATATATATATTTAAAATCAACTTTGACTAAGCTAACACTGCAGTGCAGACACTATTAATTTTATGATCATGGCCAGAAGTACTGGCTTAGAACTTTAGTGTAGAAGTTACTTAGGATTTAAAATGACATTATTATATTTCCCTATTACTTACAGATATTTTGGGTGAAGCATAAAACTGAAATAGAGTATAATTGTCTGAAAAACAAAGTAAATAAAACCGGCTGAACAGTGACCAGGTTCAGAATGGGGAGTGATGAGGTGGTAAAAAATGTTTTTTCTCACAAATCTAAAGAAATAGGTCTTGATTACTCACAAAGTTCTCTATTGTCTTGTTGGCTTTTTGCTCTCTAGGGCCGAGTCTACCCTGTGGTCAAAGTTATCTACAAACCAGAAGATGTATTGTAATCACTTAAACAATGTAACAATGTACAGTAAACTCCCCGTTATCCGGTACCAGCGGGGACTCCCTATTTCCAGATAAGTGTAGTTTCTGGTTAATCGGTCCCCAAAAAGAAAGGGTTTAAACGACCCTTAAACCCCTCAAAGCAACTACACTGGGCCATTTGGGGCCATAAAAAACTAATAGAATTTTTTTTTTGGGGGGGGGGGGGCAGTTTAGAACTGCCAGATAGTGCCGGATAATGCCAGATAATTGGGATTTTATTGCAAATGGGGAATTTAGGCAGATGCTAGTTGCTTGAGAGTCCCGGTTGATTGAGTGCTGGATAACGGGGATTTTACTGTACTTATCTCAGTGTATCAGCTAGTGAAGTATGAGGTGACTTGGGATGTTAATCATTTTTTCAGAAAGAACACACACATATGTACAGTATATATATATATATATATATATATATATATATATATATATATATACACAAGTAAGGGATGCTGAAATAAATGTGTTTATGTATCCTCAATGTCACTGGAAATACAATTGACTGGTTAAATTGAAATGAAAAATATGTTTAACAATGGCTGGCCAAACCTAACATTTTTAAACCTATAAAGTAACTATATGTAGATACATTATAATAATGCTAATAAAATAATTGGACTCCTAAAATATATTTTTGTCCATGCCTGGTCCCAATAATTTAAGACACAATATGTGCAGATGGGTAAAGCTTACACTTTGTGTTTGTCTGAATCAATGTGATTGGCAACTGCATTGGCTTCCATGCAAAGGAGATAATAAACTGGTTACTGAATCCAGTAGTATTGGGTAGATGTTATGTTTCTTCTCCACTTGAATTGTCCACACTTTTATCACAATTTGATAAATATACTTTATTGACTTTTGTGAGAATATATTGCTTTGCCCTTGTTCTAATTGCTTTAACGCTCTGATCTTGCTCGAGCCTCTTCATCCTACTTGGACACTGTACAGTACAGATAACATAAGTACTGTATGTTTCATGAATTCTACAGATTGTTATTGTACTTATATAGGTTAAAAAAACTGACAATTCTTGTAAGCGGCCTCTAACTTCCTAATATTTCATTGTTGTAAAGTAGCTTATGATCTCAGTAATAAAATATATGTCAAACCTGCAACATGGTATTGGATTACTGGACCTATTGCGAGTTCATGTCAACAGCTGTTATGGGAACGCATTACCAATCTGCTCTAAAAGTCCCCATAGTCCACTCAACTGCAACTGACCTCCTCCCAGTGTATCCTAAATAGGTTTAATGGCTTCACTCATTCTGTCCAGTGACTCTATAACTTTGTATAAGGTGCATAACCATTAACTTTTCTGAAGGTTCATATTCAAAGGGACTCTGTTGTCCCAAAATCAAGTTGTTTTTTTCTTTTAGGTTATTCTTAAAGGCTATATTTTGTGTTCTCCAAATTTTTCTAAAACAAATCAGTCCTACAAAGTTACATGTTGTTGTTGTTATATGCAAATGAGAACCTCATGCATATTAATTAACAGCTTTGATGTTCTAATTAGGATTACAGTTTGCTTGTCTATCTCTCTGTAATGGCCAAAATAAAGATCCCCAATGTTATCCTGCAGTTAGACCCCTGTTCAACCCTTATCAAGCACTCTGAGCTGCACATTAACATACAAGAGCCACAAAATCTATAAAAAATATTTCAGAAATGATTTAAATATTTACAATATGCACTTTTGATAAACAATACTTCATAATGAACAGATATTTTTAAAAAGTAATAAATAAACGTAAGCTCTAATTTATTAAAAATTACATACAATTTTTCTATAGTCATTGTTTTGTTTCTGCTTCTGTAAGTGGGAGGTTCCCTGATGGTCCAGTGGTTAGGAGCTTTCAACACTGCGACATGGGTTTGATTCCAATCAGGGAACAGGTCACACCACCCTGAAGCCAAGCAGGGTTGGGCCTGATCAGTACTTGGATTGGAAACCACCTAGGAATACCAGGAGCTGTATGCTGTGGCCCATGGGAGATGGAACTGGCAACCCATTCCATTATATCTACAGTCCATGAGGTTATGGAGAGTCAGAAATGACTGAAGAACGCAAAGAAAAAATAAGGGGGAGATAACTTAGACTGCTAAGAAGCATTCAATTACTTCAATTAAAAAGCAACAGTCCTTGGCACTAGTGGAAATAATTTGGTTTATAAAGGTCTTGCATCTTGAGAAAAAAGCTCAATCAATCACATCCAATGAGGCAATGGCCACCTTCGAGTCATAGAATATTTGAATATGCTATTGACAAATTACAGATTGTATTTGACCTAATATTTTTATCATTATAGTTTAGTTCAAAATTGGCAATATGGTCATACAAAATAACATTTTTTTTACGCTAAGTAGCCTTGTTTACATTTTGATTGGCACTTGCTAAACAATCAATGATTTTTTATGTTTCTGCTAATTAGTATTTTAAATAATATTGTAGCGTTTAAAATATTTACTAAAAATATTAACTTCCACATTCATCTGGGAGTTGGTATTGTAGAATATAATTCTGTTAGCCGCATGCCACACAGATTTTCATGGTAAAAGGATATGTTGACCGGAATTTTATTATTTATAGTCTGCCCCAATTGTAACTGGTAAATGCTGTGACCAATCTCTAGATATTGTACTTTTTAATAAAATACACAAAGTATTTTGATATGCTGATGATTACGATAAAGAAATATTGCAGATTATCCCCTATGAAAGGTACCTTCGCCAATGAGCATGCACAACTAAAGACAGTTGTTCTAATATAAAGTGACTACAAGATAAAAATGCTTCTTCTAGATGTGTCATGCTGCCAATCCCTGTAAACATCATTTTGGATTAACATCAAGAAATATAACTGGTGGTAAAGTGTTTTTATTGTTTGGTATAGCAGAATAATGCAGCAGTGGACCCCTTAAATGTTCCATGAACACAGTAAATACATAAAAGCATACAATGTCTACAATAACACAAAATTAAAACGTAAAGGACACCAGTAGTTCCATTTTTATAATATGTTCTTTTAAAGAACTACATTTGTTAACGGATAGAATTTTCCAGAAAAAAAAAACATTTACATTTTCTATGCATATTCGTTACCTTTCTTCATCTGCTTTCTGAGAAGGGCATGTCCTTGGTAAACTGAGATTCCTAATTATACTATTCAATAAAGAAGATGGCATTTTAATTATTTGTTAAGAATGTAGTCAAATTGAACATTGCAGCAAATCAATTAGAACTGTTGAGAGCTCTGGCATTTTACATTGCCACAATGCCATTGTGGTAGATGAAAATTTTCTTTGCATTCAAGGTCTCCTCCCACCTGTAGATGCAGACTACTGCAGCATTATTGTATATAATAGGTAATAAATGAAAGGCTGTATGAGTTTCATTATTTAATTACACGCTCCAGTGCTTTCAACTCTGCGACCTGGGTTCGAGACCAGTCAGGGAACCAAGAGGTCACACCACCCAAAAGCCATGCAAGGTTGGGCCTGGTCAGTACTTGGATGGGAGACCATTTAAGAATACAGGAGCTTTATGCTGTGCCCCACTGGATCAATATGGTGTGTTGCGGTTCATGAGGTCATAGAGAGTCGGATATGACTAAGCAACCCAAACACAAATAACATTTTGCCCATTATGAAATGTAGTTCAATAAAATATTGTATTACACTGGTCACCATACTCAAAATGTAAATGGAAAATATATGTCCCTCATCTCTAATCGATATTGATATTACAAATCACTAAGTCCTATTAGACACAGAAGGCCGCAGACTGATATGTTATTATTAAAGAAAAGAGGTATTGCAGATTATCCACTTCAGAAGATTTCTTTGCAAATGAGCAATGACCAAAAATGTGACATTTCTGATCAAAGAATATAACATACTTTATGGATAACTAAAAAGTCATATTTTACTATCCATTCTTTATCTTTGTGTGTTCATTAATATTACATGTACTTAGAATTAAATAAATAGTACATTTGAGTTCACATTTGAATGTCTAAAACAAGTTAAAAAACTTGTTTCATGCCCAGAATTCCAAGAAATACAGTTATTACACTGCATTCTGGGAACCTTGGCAGGGACATGCAAAAATGCCACCAAAGGCTTTGCTCTTGCAATCCATAACCATATCAAACATGGCTTCCCTTAAGAATATGCCCGCTGTATAAAACAGATTTGAGCAAAGCTAGTGTTGGATTATATACAAGCTAGGAATCCCACCCAGGTACAGCCGTTTCAAGGTTACTGCTTCTCATCAGCATGGGGCCGGTTCCTTAGCTTGTGTAGTGGATATTTTGAGGAGGTAGTTTACCACAACAATCATTTAATATATGGTGGACAAAAGAGCGATAGAAGCCTCCACCATACAGTAGTACAGTACATAAATAGTACATTTATGTTCACATTTGAATGTCTAAAATAAGCTAAAAAACTTGTTTCATGGCCAGAACTCAGAGAAATACAGTTATCACACTGCATTCTGGGAACCTTGGAAGGGACATGCAAATGTGCCCATATATATGTACGTCTCTAAAATATAACAGTGTAGTAAAGATATATGAGTGTGATGTCACTGATCTTCTACTATAACCATAATATTTACTATGGTTTATAAATGCATTAAATAACATTTTATATACTTATTATATGCAATTGGGATATATTTTCTTAAGTATAATATATACTTATAATTGTCAAGTTTATTTGGTCTATGGACTCCTATTTATCATTATATATAAGAAATACACCAGCCAGTGGAGTATCTATTGACCTGGGTCAATCACCCTACAGGTTCAGCTGTGGATGAACAGAAATCATTGTGTTTGCCAATTGTACCGAGCAATATAGCCTTGATTGCCAATATGTTTCCACTTGAGGAGTACCTCATAAAATCAAAGAATGGTGATATGCCTGATTGAAGTTTATTGCCATTCATTATTTAACCCCTATGTTAATTGAAGGAATCTGCTCCGCTAGAGGTGACACGGTCATTGGTCTGTGTTTATCATGCTGTAATCCCCTTGTCTTCCTGTGCCAAATAAGGGTTTAATGTTATTCATTTAGGCCCAGAGTATAGGAAATACTTTAACAAGTATATTTTCTTTTAAAAAAAGCCACATACTACTTACAAGGCAATATATTCATTTGTCACAGAATAATATTCTGCCCAGAATTGAACCACTGCTTTGCCAGATGTGCATGCATTTAAGAGTTTCTAATTATACTATCCAATAAAGAAGATGGCATTTTAATTATTTGTTAAGTATGTAGTCAAACTGAACATTGCAGCAATCAATTACTACTACTGCAGTGCAAAACTACAGCAATTATTTCCCTAAATATGCACAGAGATAGTTTTTGGAATGTGTATTCAAGGAGCTGTTTTTCAGGATTAATCCTGTTGATTTAACTATATTGAACATCATATTATCTATTACTCTACGTTCATTAATCTTAATGTAACTAAGAGAAAGCAATGCATTATCTGCAGGGTGCGACATTGCAGGACATATTACTCAGACATGCATTGCGTGTCAATGATGAAAAACAGATTCCAAATGAGAAGTGCTTCTGTGTTACTAATCTCATAGAGTGATGTATAATATAATCCTCTGTCATTTTATTAGGGTAAAGTGCATTTGTTTGGCATATCATATTTATTTTTTCATTTCTCTTTCTATAACTGAAAATGCACCTTCAGCAAATGTGATTACATATTTGGCAGTACAATTTGGCATTTCTTTCAAATTTTAAATCTGCTATAGAAAAAAAAAAAAAACAATAAAACCAACAAACCAAGTGCTTAATACTCATATAATGGAATTACCAAAAAATAAATAACACACATATATATATATAAACTGAAATAATTGTAAACAGTGCCACTATTAAAATGGAAAATAAATAAAAAATAATAATTGGGATAGAGAAGCATATGCCGTCAAAGGGGACCTCCTACCTGGAAGGCTCAACAGGTGTTGATACCTGAGACTTTGATTAAAGAAAATAAAAAGGCTTAAAATAATTAATTATGAAAGCTCTGTGCCCTCAAAGTGGGCCTCCTACCTGGAAGGTTTTTACCTAGTGTAAAATACCCCACTAGGTAAAACCCTTCCAGGTAGGAGGTCCCTATCTGACTGTATACCCTATTATAAAGAAAAGGAAAAAAAAACTAAATAAAAACAATAAAGAAAAAAGTGCTGTAGGTGTGAATTCAAGCTAAGAATATATATAGGCACACAAACCTATAAAAACGACTTGTACCCGTACTAATAAAAACATATAGTGACAATTCACTAGTAACAAAAAAGGGCGGGGAGAATGCTGTAAACCCCTATGTATATCACATAATAAAGGTAAGGTTAACACTGGAAGAAAAAAGAAAAGGGAAAATAGAAGTACTAGCTCAATCAGTATAAAAAATGTTTAATGGAAGGAGAAAACATTAAAAAAAAATTGTTAAAAGAACAAAACAGACCTAAATATTTTAATTAATATTTTAATTTTGATGAAAGCATTTAAAAATGAGTGTACATACTCTACAGTCTGTAAATGTAAACAATTGGTTAATGTCATATACACCAAGAAAGCCATTGACACAGGTCTTTTTTGAGCATTAAACTCAATAATATTGACTTAAAATGTGACTTTTGAAGTAGAATGACTGCAGATTTCTATTTTAAATATATTGATATATTGGGTGTTGTTACATTATGCACTCACAACGTCTTTAACATCTTGGCCAATATGTCTAGGGAGATAATCATTAAAATAAACAGAGAGTAGTATATAAAAGACAATATGCTAACTAAAAAATCTTAAATTTTTTAATTTATTTAGGAAATAGATATTTGGATTACTCTCATTGAGCAATGGGTGAAGCCACCTTAGACTACTAGTCTGTCTGTAACCTGAAGGGATGGGTTATCCTATGAAGCCTTTTCTGACATAAACTACTATTGTCAAGGGGTTATTTGAGGAGGACTTTTTGTAACAGAAATAAGTAGAGAATCTTATCTGCGTCCATTGTTCCTCCCTGGTTTCTAATCCTTTTACAAACAAGACAATATGTCTGTTTTTACAGATGCAAAACTGAATACAACTGTTAAATGTTAAAGGCTGCGGTTATTATTTTAACCTGTGTAAAAACATGTTCACCGTTATTAAGTTAAGTTCTTCAAAAGCGCAAACTATAAATATTACACTGCAATGGTCCTTTAATTGTTACTTACTTGTAAAACTAGCTTATGAGGTTTATAGATTACTATACCCATTACTTATCTTGCATAAAGGATGTATAGTGGTTAAGGTATCTGTCTAAAAACTAGGTTAGGATTTCAAATATCAGATTTGAGGCAGGAGGATAGTCTAGTGGAGCGAGGCAAGGGGTTCCAGAGAATAGGGGCAGCACAAGATAAGTCCTGAAGGTGGGAGTGAAAGGAGATAAGAAAGGAGGAAATAAGAAGGTCATTAGCAAAGCAAAGAGGGCAGTTGGGGAAGTATTTAGAGACTAGAGCAGATATATAAAGAGGTGCACTATTGTTGAGGGCTTTGTAAGTTAGGGTCATAATTTAAAATTGTATTCTTGAGGCTAAGGGAAGCCAATGGAGTGACTGACAGAGAGGTGATGCCGACACTGAACATTGTGTATGGTAGGTGGTACTAGCCGATGCATTCATTATGGATTGGAGTGAAGACAGATGGGTGATGGGGAGACCAGCAAGAAGTGAGTTGCAGTAGTTGAGGCGAGATATGATGAGAGAATGGATTAGTATTTTGGTTGTGTCTTGTGCAAGATAGTGACAAATTTTCGAGATGTCTTTTAGGTGAAAAAGACAAGATTTTGTTATTGATTGTATGTGAGGAGTGAAAGAAAGGGCAGGGTCCAGTAGAACGCCAAGACAACATGCCTGGGAGGTGGGAGTGATGACTTCATGTTACTTTAGTGAAGCTATGTTTGATAATGTTCCTCTATTAATCACAACTAATCATTCACTCTATATTGAGATCTTTTTTATTTATCCTTACATTTGATCTCCAACCAGAGGAATTAAGTGTTAATGAAATGTCTTGGCAAAACACTTGCTTTATTTTATTGACGTCCTACAATTTTACAACAATACCCATAGGACTTTTTGACAGTATTGTTCCACATCCATGTTTGGTCTGCAACAAATATACTAATCAATACGATCAATAGACCACATAATGTATATGCAAGCTATTTGAGCACCTGAAAAATGATGTTCTGCATTGAATAGTTTTTTTTATTGCTTGCCCAATCAATTGTAATATACAGTTTAATATGGCACCATTATTAAGAGGAGTTAGCATTACATGTTCAATAGTTATCTTTATAATCTGACTGCAATCACAATTTCTTTAAAAAAATCACTACTTCTCTTTCATACATTTATTTTTAATTCACAAGTGTGAATATATTTTCTAATATTCTTTCATTCAAGCATGTTATATTTAGGTTGTATTGTTCCAAACCATTCATCTATTTAATCGTTCTTCCTTTGTATAAAATTGTTCTTTGAAGTAGATTGTATGTATGACATGCAACTGACAGAGCTACAAAAACAGAAAAAGAATGATAAAAACATTGAAAAACAATTAAACACAGTTATAGGAACATGTTGTATCTTATTCAAAAGCACCATATTTAGTAATACTTGTCTTAACCTGAGCCACCTTTTTTCTATGTTAGTAGTCTTTTTCAAAAGCACTGAAAATGTGCATTGAAATGTATTGTTTAATGTTTGTATATTAACATGCTGAAAAACTGTTGGTGTTTTATTTAAAACTAGTCGTTGGTCCGCCATAAATGAGAGGATATTATTTATTTATTATTTATTTATATTTTATATTATTTATTTATTTATTTCCCCCACTTCTCTTCCCCCCTCTCCCTCCCCTGTGTCTCTTTCCTCCCCCTCTTCCTCCCCTGTTTCTCTTTCCCCCTCTCCCTCCCCTGTGTCTCTTTCCCCTTCTCCGTCCCCTATGTCTCTCCCCCACTCCCTCCCCTGTGTCTCTCCCCCTCTCCTGTGTCTTCCCCCCCTCTCCCCTGTGTCTCCTCCCTCTCCCCTCCCTCTTCCTCCCCCCTCTCCCTGCCCTCTTCCTCCCATTTCCCAATCCAGCTTGCGGCTATCACCGTGAGCTGCGCATGAGCGGCTCTGCCGCGCAATGCCTACGCACAGCTCCATATGGTCTTAGGAAGTAAGTGTGTACGCTCCCATCGAGCGTTACACACTTATGACAATTATATTAGTGATGAATTAGATATGAATAGGAACACCAAGTTATTTTTGCAGGAAAATCCCGGACTTACCATAAACATGCAATATAGTCATTATTCACAAAAATCCAGTCTTTGTATTAATGCTGTGGAATTGGGAGCCAATGCAAATATAACATTTTACAGTTTATACATGAATAAATAACAATATCTTCCACCTTTTTCTACAACTTGGGGTTGAGTATGTTTGACCGCTTTAATAGAATATAGAATTTACAACAGGGGGGTTCAAGGTCGGTCCTGGTGGGCTGCATACAGGCCTGGGTTTGAGTATCTCCTTTGTGTGCACTGGTGAGTCAATCAGTAGATGACTGTAGAAGTGATAGTCTGACCTAGGTGCAGCAGGAATACCCTCAAATCCAGGCCTGTGTGCGGCCCACCAGAACTTGGACACCCCAGATTTACAACATAACAATTTCAGCACAATTTACATGCAAAATGGTCCAATATTGAACTGTGTTTACTTGAATGTAATTTAAAGTTTTCAGCTATTACCTCATTTTAATAAAAACTTTGGTGGTATTTACAAATCATCAAGTGCATCTCGTGTGCATCTGTTCATTTACTATTCACTATTTCCTATTGGCAAAGACTGAAACTACATCCCTCATCTCAGATGCTTAGTAATCCCCCTATGTATACTGGAAAGAGTGAACAAATTGTTACATAAAGACAGTTGTGTGTGTGTGTGTGTGTTCAGGCCTTCAGTCTGGCCCAACTCTTGGTCACTTTATGGACTGCAGCACACCATGCACATCTATGGTTATGTCTCTGGCTGTGCTTATCCATAAGGTTATCTTGGCAAAGATACAGGAGTGGGCTGCCAGTTCCTTTTTGAGTGGACACTGGTTTGTCTTACCTCTCTGCTATGACCTGTCTATCTTGCGTGACCCTACATAGCATTTTTTAAGTACACAAGCTGCTTCACCACAACAAAGTTGCTATCCGGAAAGTGGAGGTGATGACACTTGAAGTGAAGATTTTAAATATCAACATCAGCTTACAGCACGCCAAAAAAAGAGGAAAAATATCAGCACAGCAGCCGTTTACAATCTTGTATTTAAGCCTCGCAGACATCATTGTGACAGTTTCCCTTTAATACCGTGTTCATATTATCTATTTGATGTTTTCCTTCTGCTTTTTTATCTTCATTTTCCTGTTTTTATAGCTCTGGCAATTGCATGTCATACACACATTTTTCTTATCACACTACAATATATTGTGTCGCTGATACCTTCATTCACCCACCAATCACACTCAATGCTAAATCCTAAATGTGGCGTTTTAGAGGAAACCTTCTCAAGCTAAGGGCATTAACTTGGAAAGCTAGCTATCATAATCTGATGGAGGAAATCGAGTAGCACGGTCTTCTTGGCATTAGTGTGAATTGTTGCCCCTCAAATTTCATTTATCCAAGCTGACAGCCCTAGGAAGCTGGTTTCTTTCTTGATTTTTTTGCATAGCAGCCATTATCTGCTGTTCAGGTAGAACTTAATAAGCATAAGGAGGATGTCTAGGTTTGATAAAGCCATTGTGTACATCATTGAAGAAAGCCACAATACTCATTCATACTGTTCTCTATAGTGTTCCTTAGCTCAAGGTGACTGCTATATTACAGGATCTATACATTTTATGTATGTAAGTCCCCTCTGGATCACACACGTGTGGTGAAGCTTTGAGCTGTACCATGTAGGGTCACCCAAGATGGACAGGTCACATCAGATGGGTCAGACAAATTGTGGCCCACTGGAGAAGGGACTGGCAACCCAACCAGGATCTTTGCCAAAAAAAAACGTATATATAGACATAACCAGACACAAGATGTGATCCATATAGTCACTGATAGTCAGACACAACTGAAGTACTAAACAGCAATACGTATGTAAGTAGAATTGTGTTAAAAAGACATCATAACCTAAGAATGTATTACAAGACAGAGATAGACTTACTAAACGGACAAGAGGTAGCTGGGGGTAGTGGTGCCTGTTTTTATGCCCAAGTTGTATTTTCCTCCCTGGCAGTCTGGCCGTGTCAGTGCCCCGATTGTTAAAGCGTTACACTCGGGAGTGCTGAATCAGCCAGATGTCCTTGTTCCGCCCCCTGCGTTGCCTACGCAAGCAGGGAAGGGAACCCGGAAGATGGATACGTGTGTTCAAGAGCGTGGCTCGGGGTTGCCGATTTAGGTACTGAACATTAACCGCGAGCCATGCTTGGGATTACCGCTAAGGCGCTTATTGAAAACCATTTAACAGTCAAACCTCTACTTTTGGATAACTTATATTTTGAAAGCAGCGTTGCTTGTCCACAATCTAGTTGGAGCAGTAAGTCAAGTTTACGGTGGTCTGTACTACTGGGGCACCATCGAACGGTGGGTGGTGCTTGCCCGCAATCTAATTGGAGCATTAAGTCAAGTTTACGGTGGTCTGTACTACTGGGGCACCATTGAACGGTGGGGAGTGCTTGCCCACAATCTAGTTGGAGAATTAAGTAAAGTTTACGGTGGTCTGTACTACTGTGGCACCATTGAACGGTGGGTGGTGCTTGCCCACAATCTATTTGGTGCACTAAGTCAAGCTTATGGTGGTCTGTCCTACTGGGGCACCATCAGGTAATGTTTGTGGGTGGGCAATGCAACTCTCATTTTCTTTTATCAGTTGCTTAGATGTTATTAATATTACAAGTCATGTTAATTACTAAAGGAGCTGTGGCCTTCTAACTTCCGAACCACTTGTAGTCTTTATTGTTTCATATTTTCCTGGAAAAAATCCACAATTGACAATTTACCGGTCAAGCAATCATTTACCCAGATAGTAAGGAAAAATCCCACTTATAACAATATTTTTTTTGCATAATTTGCCTAGATATTTACTTATTATTAACAGTGACATCAATTCAGTTACAAAGAGATTCAATTTCACAGAGATCTGGAAAAGTTAGGAATATCTTTTCAATTAAAATGATGTTTTTTTATGTATGAGTTGACATATTTTAGAGCTTTCAATAACTGTAGTCGAATAAAGGTATGTGGAAGTATCCCTGTTTTTAATATTAAAATAAATTACCTAAGTGTTTGTTTGCATATATAAACATCATATTTATTAACAAGTGCTTAAAAGCTGTTTTCACTTACTCAAACCTTCCAAGCAGTTCTCTCAAAGATCTGTTTTAAACAATGCTGTTAAGAAACAGCCTGTAAGTGGCTAGTACTTCTCTTACCAATAGAAACGAATACATGATTTGTGGGGGCAGACCATTGCAGGAACTGTTTGGAAGGTTTGAATAAGCGAAAACAGAGCTTCTAAGCGCTTGTTAATAAAGTGATGTTTAAATATACAGTCAAACACTTAGGAAGATTATTATAATTGTTAAAAAACAGGGACATTTCCATGTACATACATAAATATATTAGCTAAAATTAGGTAAAACTAAGGCGGGAGGGAAAAATATAAGCATTTTCTTCTACTGTCGAGTGTTCCTTTCACAATATATTCCAGTATCCAAACATGGTCATAAGATGTTCTAAATTACAGCAAATACATGTAGACATATCATCATGAAGCACATCTTAATAATTCCTTTTTGTAAAGCTTGGGCAACATTGAAGAAAACAGTATTTCCAAGAAAAAATATTCTGTAGAACCTTGATGAGACTTTTTAGGGTATTCCTTTTGAAAGGGCCATTTGTAGTGTTCATGAGATAGGTTTAGACATCTAGGTAGGAGATTTTGAATGGGTGAAGTATGTATTGGATATAGAGGTGCCATTTTGAAGCTCTTCAAGAGCTATTTTATGCTCCTTGGGTTCCATCAATATTTTTAGAACTTCTATAGGGTTCAATGGTTTCAAGAGTTTGTGAAGAACTGTCAATGAAATTTGCTAAAAGCCTGTACGATTAACAAGGTACACTTGCAAATTTTGATATAATGGCCACAAAGTTAAGATTATACTATCCACTTAATATGTGCTTAAAGTATTCAAGTTAAGAATTTTGTAAAGATAATAATGCCTTTATAGCACCATTTAATCAAACATGCTAAAGGTCTGACATAGGATACAATTTAATTGCAAACTTATAGAGTTTCATGGGAAACATAAAAAAACATTTAAACTATTTGCCTGTGATGAATTTGTTAAGAAATGTTCTTGGAGGAAAGCTTGACTGCTTTGCACATTACTGTTCTGCATTTTTCTCACCATTAATTTTTAAATTGCTATTGATATTCAAAATAACAAGATGGAAATGTGTGAATGTTGATAAAAAGAACTTTGCTAGATTTAGAGGCGTTTAAAGCAATATATCCTCTCACATTTTGAAGATCACTTCTTGCGGTTATGTTAGTATCTATATTTTGTTAAAGCAATTGCACACATAAGACTAAATAGAAATAAAAAGGGGGTGAAGCAGGTACTGAAATCCCATGTTTATTTTTAAGTGTTAACCCAAGTCATAGATTATGGCATTGTTGGCCATTGTCTTTTTTAAATGTTGATCAAATTGCTGAAAATGTGGTTAAATATTTTAAAAAATTGGCAATAAAAGTATAATCAGTTCTCAACATTGGTAAAATAAAACAACAGTAGTAACATTCATATGCTAAATCACTGTGCTTAAATCATAGGAAAAATAAAAATATTCCTGTACTAAAATTCTAGGTTTGCACTTAATTCCTATGAATTTGGAAGTTCAATGGGATTTATGATTGCTATTCAAAAGGAAACTAGGCCTGAAATAAATATGTGTACCAGTGTTTTTTTGGAAAACTATAATTTCATGTACAAGTTTTCAAAATAATGAATAATTCATAAAAATATTACTAGTATCTTAACTTTTCTTTCTTTTCTACCAACTTTTCTGGCTGAAGCAGTGATTCAAAAAGTCACTTTTTTTCTTTCTGACACTGGGATACTTTTCCATTGAAAGCACATTTACTTTTATGTCACTTTTAGTTCCATTATTAAGGAGTCAGACCACAAACTCATCAAAATCCTTCCAGTCTTGACTTCTAAATTCAAGGCTTTGTTCTTGTGTTAAAGCATCAATTACTGTAAACCAGAGCTCAAATAAGAGTGCACATGATTGAAAGGTACTATATTATGACAAATGATCCATCTTAATATTTTGTTTTCTTGCTCAGTATTATGAGTAGAAGTAGAAATTTATATTTTTGCCATAATGTAATTTGGAAATTTAAACCATCAAAATTTTTAAATATTATCTATATTTTTCTTAATAGAAGTTTATTTGAGTAAATGCAATTTAGCAGATTAAAAAAAAACTCTGCCTTCAAGGAAATAAAATAAATTTACCTTAGTTCTTCTATGTTTCAACTTTCTATGGAATGGCAAGGAAATGAGTAAAAAAAGACGACTAGGTATGCAGAGAGATAGGATGTCTCAGTTTACCTACTATATCATTTAAAGTACTTTAAAAAAGTGTTTTTTATTAAATTAAATGTAAAAATATATATTTTTCAGAATGATTTGCAGTTTCAGTTATATATATATATGTATATATATATATATATATATATTATATATATATAGTTATATATATATATATATTTAGAATGGAGAACCCCTTTCTCTTTTCTGATTGGCCCCAATAACCATACATCCACCTGCCAACAGATCATATTGAACTGGACAGAAGAACATGTAATCCAGATTCAAAACAACCTAGCTGAATAACTAAACATGTAAAGACATCTGAACAATTATCTACCCCTGTTTAATTGTGGTAGTGCCCCTTTAAACATATATATCCTTTTTCTATTAGCTTCTTGCAAATGCCTTGAACTCATAAATTTGGCTTTGGGTGTTTGTTTGTTTTTATATAAATGTTTATATGCATTCTATTGACTTAAGAATTCATTAGTGCCAATAAGTAATATTTGACAAATATGTAGCAATATTAAGTGTGTATAAATTTACGAATTGGGCAATTTAATCGGGCCCATAGCATAGTCTGTATTCAGCTAATTAACAAGTGCCATTCTCCATCTGAATTGAACAGATCTATAATTTAAAAGACCTTCTCTATATTTCCTGACTATACCATCATATCTGTCTACATAGTATGACAAATGGTCCCTGGCTTACAAATGACTTACAGACGACCCATACTTAAGAAGAGCTCCCAAGACTTTTTTTATGAGTTTGTTTTTATGTTCTGTTTGTTTGAATTAATAGTTTCTGTAACTTATTATTACAGTACAGGGGGTATTATTATTACAATATTACATTGTATTATCATTACCACATATGAGCCCTTCTAGGTTCCCAGTTATATAAAAATCCGACCTAAAGACGTACTCATTCTTGTATCTCGTCTGTAAGCCCCGGACTGCATGTATATGATTTCCTTTAAACTCATTAGCAATAAACTGCACCCTGTTTTTATTTAATGTAATATTTTAACATAAGTGTTATTCTCCCTCTTTCTCATGATTGTTCTGATGTTATTTGAGGTGTATGACAAAAAACATTAAACTGTAAGTTGGAATATACATTCAGCTCATTTCCACACAAGTATGTGATACAATGAGTCACTGAACTAAAGTGTCATTGGCTTCTGAACACACTTACATTGAATAAATTATTACATCACATAAATTGTGAGTCATAATCTACTCATATTGACTATAATAACCTGCATCTATTTCCAAAATAATCTTTAATGTTCCAATAAAAGGATGACGGTAGGTTGAGAGATGCACGGTGCCAAATTGAAGTCCTTCTTCTATTATTCTTTTCTTTTAACTATTAGCCAAGATGCAATATATGCATATATGCAATATCCACACTATTCTCCATTTCTTAAGATTTACGACTTGACATTTACCGCTGGGAAATTGTTCAGAGAAAAATTCCAATAACATTCCAAAGAATATGAGGAAACAGCTTTAAGCTATCCATAGATTGTCACTGAAGTCCCTAGATGGACATTTTCCCCGGTTTTATGGCTTAAACCATTCGGAATGTTATATTGTCTGTAGAGAGTAATTTCCAATTTAGACAAAGTTCCACAGAGGTAGAATCCATCTAGAAGAAAGTATAAGTGAAAAAAGCCATTTTGTATGGTATTAACATCACAGCTACATAACAACATTTTCACTGATCCAGAGAAATTGACTCTCCATATAACACTTCTCCATTTTTGTAACAGAGCATAAATACACTTCTGGGTATAAATACTTGAATTTGATACTTTTTGTGAAACAAACCTTACTCGTGTATTTAAAGGCTTTACATATAATGTTATAAAATGAATGAAGCTTAGATACATAAACTGGAATAAGAGTGGTGTTTCTTGGTCGTTTTGCAACGCACGGCCATGCACAAATATGATGACCTTTCTTCTGATTGATTTACTGACAGAGAGAGAATGAGAAAGGGAAACATTTGATTACAATTAAACTATATTTCACTTGTTCTTAAAAAAAAAACATAATTCTAAAGTCAAACTCTTGGAGGGTATCTCAGTTTATTTGTTGTAGTAAGTAATTACTTTTTAACCCTGTTTATTATGAGGAAGTGATTCAAAGACCTCATTCATTTTTAATGTAGCTAGAGCAACGTGGTAAAAATCTGACCTTGCAAGGACCACCAAATAGATAATACCCATTGTGTAGCTTATATGCAGAGTATGTGTAATATTTTATGAGGAAGGTACTTAAATGTGGTATATTTCCTATATATGTAACTCTAGTGCTGGGTCATAATTGTTGTGGTTATTGAGCTATTTGGCTAATTACATACGGCTCTTTGCTTACATGCATTTAGCCATTTTGTAGCCCTAGTTCATTTGTATAAATCATCCAGCTCTACATCACAGATACAGTATGTGTAATAAAATGTTAATATGATGGAAAGAACAACACCCATGAGATATATGCTGCATCCTGCTCCCCCATTTTTTGCATTCATTGTCTTGTTGACCTGTGCCCATGACTGGATTACCCATTAGGCCAATTAAGCAGCCGCCTAAGGGCGCTTCTCTGTGAGGGGCGCCACTTTTTAAAGAAAAATAGTTTCTGGCTTAAAAAAAATGAAATGCTGCAGTTCATAGACTGGCTACTAGAGAGTAACCACCTAGAACAAGAGAGTTACAACAGGAAAGGGAACTTACATGCACAGAAAAAGCAAAAATGGGTTTGTGCATATCTTGCATACTCACTCGCAGTGGCTCCTCCACTTCACTGCCCAAGGACTCCAAGAAAGTAGTGCCTGTGCCCATATTCAGTGTACATAACAAAGCGTGCTAATGATCCCTGAATTATTATTTAATTGTCCTAATATCTAAATACACCAAATAGTTCTTTATCTCTTCATTGTTGTTTATGTGCTGCAAGATCCTTACTTGAAATAAATTATTGTATTCTTCAACAGGTGACCCAGTGATAGATTTGATAGGCTCTTTTGAAGTACTACAACTTAATTATAATTGACAACATTCAAGAAAAAAAGTTAAAATAATGTTAATTTGTTCACTATTGCATGTAGTTGTGGACTCTACTTTTAAAACTTCTGAAATGGTATTAGCTGAGTTCACCGACTTGACCAGAAACATAAGCCCACAGGTAGAGGGAAGGTAACAACTGTGTATAACTGATTAATGAAATGTACATTTTTTATCAACGTTATAGAAACATTTTCCTTTATCAGTTCTAGTGTTTCAAAACAGCAAACTAACCAATACACTTTTAACGGATATCTTGCTGATATCTTGCAGATATACTTTGGGGCCAGATGCAGATTTACCTAGTTAAAGTGGAGTAATTAACTTTCCAATTAACGTATCCTATTCCCTATGAAGAGTATAGATCAACTCACCATCAATTGAAATGAAAAAGTACTTTGATTCAGTGGACTGAGTATCACTAATTTCAACTGGAAAAGGCAGAAGTGTTAACACATGTTTGACTTCCCTTTTAGATTTAGAGATGACAGAAGTTCCTGCTTTTATTGAAGACAGTTCTGATACAGTTCAGAATATGTTGTATAATGTTGGTTTTATACATATATCCTACAATCCTAATTACTTTCAGTTTTAAAGATGCAATCTGTAGGTTGAGTGTACAACACTGGACAGCTGTTACTGTAATGGGACTTATAGTAATGAATGTGAACATAGCTGCCTTGCAAACTGCCTTCTTAACTGCTCGGGAGTGTCAGCCACCACCTACCAACCTCACCTATGATAAATAGTTGTTTGTGACGTGGTGTTGCTTTCTTTGCACTACAAGTGGTTATGTGTGATTCAATGTGTATATCAAGTGTGGATAAAATTGAGATAGGCAAAGTTAGGTAGAGTTAAGACCAGTTGAAACCTAAAAAGACCGGATTTTTATATTTTTTTTATTTTTAACTTTGTTAAAGAGACCCCATAGAAATTATTGGAAATGAGGATATTTAAAGTACCACTGGGGTCATAAATGTAGTTTCTATTCGCCTACTAATTGAAGTGGGAAGATAGAGAGGAAGCTCTACCTGTACAATAGTAATGTGGCAGTAACTACTATCAGTGCTGTCATTTGCAGTAATGCATAGCTCAGTATTTTTAAGGACACACCTTATTGCGACAGAACTTCCCAGACAGTCTCAATAAAGAAAATAGAAGCCTGCAGTAAAGAATAATTACATATAAAAATGAAACATCTGAAGGATGTGGTTATTTATTTAGTTATTTTTTGCGTTCTGAAAACATTGCCCTATTAAGCTTAGTTATTCAAAATACTATATAGAAACAAAGTGGCCACAGTGGTCCTAGGAACCCGCTTTGCCATTTATATGTATAAGAATAACAATATCTCCACTGCTTTTATATATATATATATATATATATATATATATATATATATATATATATTTATTTATTTATTTATTTATTTATTTATTTCTATTTACTGTATATATTTAGTTATTTAATATTTATATTTATATATATATATATATATATCAGTCATTATTACAGATTGTTACAATTTTGTAAAACCTTAATTTATTAAACAATGCTAAAATGTTTGAAATCTGACAACACTATAAGGAATGCAAATAAATTCAGTTTAACTAATTTGTTAAGGGAATGTATGCATGAACTGGAATATTCTGAGAGAATATTGAGAGAGAAAAAAATATTTCACAATGCATTATGCAACAGCTTGCTGTTAGTAGGATATGAATTAAATGAATTAGACGGGAAAAGTCTTGGAGAAGGAAAATTAAAACAATTCTCTTTTTTTCTTTCCATTCTAAACAACCTGTATTTTCCTTAGTGTATTAAATGCATTATTGTTTGTTATTCATCCATGTGTTTATAGCAGAACAGAATAGACAAAGTGACACTCTAAGTACTATAAGACAGCTAATATATATTTTAGTGATTTTTTCTGTATTGTATATGTACAAATGGTGTGTATATATTCCCTATACTGTATATCCAGTGTATGTATGTATGTATGTGTATATATATATATATATATATATATATATATATATATATATATATATATATATACATAAACAAATAATACATTTATAAGCCCATCTGCAAGTCTAAAAATAAGTGTAACAACTTATTACCAGCTCAGGATTCCCAGAAATACAGTTATTCCTGGAATCCTGAATGGGTAAAAAGTTGTTAAATTTAGGAAGCATGTTTTTTAACTTGTTTTAGACATTCAAATGTGAACACAAATGTAATATATATATATATATATATATATATATTTATACAGTGGTGGATCTAGTGAATGGAGGGCCACAGAGCTATATAATTTGGGGCCCCCTTGCAGCTTTTCTAAATAAAGTAGTTGGCGTCAATAACAAAGACAATCGTTGTGTTTCTGGTTGTGCTTATCCATATGGTTATCTTGGCAGATACTGGAGTGGGTTGCCAGTTTCAATGGACTGTAATTTGTCTGACCCTTCTGCTATGACCTGCTCATTGGGTGATCCTACATGGTATAGCCCCAAAATGTATTGAAGTACACAAGCCCCTTCACCACAACAAGGTAGCGATTCAGAAGGAGTATATTATTTTACTTAAATATAAAATATACTGCTAATGTGGGTTGACTATCCGCATCACCACTTGGATGTGGATTAAGTAAAATCAAAATAGTTCGATTTTTATTGTAGATGCCCCTAACATGCCCAGTTCATTATAATTTACAATGAGCCTCCATGAGCTTGGTATAACATGGGAGATAGGGCTTTAATAAATCTCACGATGGTCTATCACATGGGCTATCGTGGGCGCGTTAGTACCCGCAATCTGTTTGTACATTTCTTTCTGTATTTTTTTCTTTTTTCTATAAACCTATTATCTATTATTAAGTGTAATTCTTCAACAGAGTATATTGCAAAAAAATCAACTACTGTGATTATTTAAATTAAATTATAGCTTTGGAAAAGAGAAGTTAATTATTTAATTTTGTAATCATGAATTACTATAAACACAGATATTTATATTTATAGTGATGAAAATGTATAAAAGTTAAGTTTTATATGTGTATAAGAACTGTATATTAATTCAGTGTATTGTTCTTCTTGCATATATTTGTTATCCTATCTTTGCATACATATACATTTCTTACATTTATCCTTGCCTTAGGATGCAGGTAAGCAGAAAATTGCATATTTAACAGAAATACTATCTTTGGGGAATAAAAGCTGTTTCCAGGTCCTGTGGGATGACTGTTATTTGAGCACAGCTGTTCTATGTAAGCAGAATGTATTGCGCAAAGGAATATTGTATTTTAAGGCACTGAATATGATTTTAGAGAAATTTCCTTTAAAACCAGTGATTGCTTCACTTAAGAGTCTGTTGTTCTTCCACCTTTGCTTATTCCCTTCCACAGTAACTCAAAGATCTAGTTTCCCTTTCAAAACCGCATTGGCAGATATGCTACACAAAGCCTTTACAGCTGATTTGTTATAGCTGTGCTTTGTGGTCAAAATGGTAATTATAAAGCAACCATCAATATTTCTAGAATTAGTATTGATTCTGACTTGTCAGTTTCTCTTTTCTTTTTGAATTGCTGAAACCTCTTATGCTGTAGCTAGGTGTTTGTTGACATGATTTACTGTAATTTCCAGATATAAGTCAAGAGATAAATTGGGTTCCCTGTGTCTAGTGTCTGATTATATATGTCCTATCAGTATTAATAGTTGTCATCATGAGGTTTAATCACGAAAACTATAATTGTGAAATATTCACCTTTATATTATATTGGGTCTTTTCATGAAGCAAACAAGCAAGTAGGTTTTCCTACCTTGCCTTTAAAGGGCCATAAAAACTCAGTCCTAACAATCAGTATAACTAACTTGTACATTAAGTTGGTATTTTTTTTAAATCCGATTTTTAGGGATAAAGCTTAATTTTGCATGTCCTTGCCCAGGCTCTAAGAACTCAGTGTAATAACTGTATTTCTGGGAATTCTGAGCAGGAAACAAGTTTTTTAACTTGTTTTAGATGTTCAAATGTGAACAACACAAATGTACTATTTATTTATTAAGCTATCAACAAAGGTCCGCATAGTTCGAACTATGGTATTCCCATTAGTAACATACGGATGTAAGAGCTGGACCATAAAGAAGTCTGAGCGCCGTAGATTTGATGCCTTTAAATTGTGGTGTTGGAAAAGACTGCTTAGAGTCCCTTGGACTGCGAAAAGATCCACTAAATCAATACTTCAGGAAATCAAGACAAACTGTTCACTAGAAGGTATGATCATGAGGGATTTATCTATTGGACTAGGTGTTTCTTCTTTCTTTTGTTTTCTTTTGATGATCATGAGGCTAAAGCTCAAATATTTTGTTCATATCATGAGACGGCATGATTCCCTAGAAAAGACTCTGATGCTGGGAAAGATTAAAGGCACAAGAAGAAGGGAACGACAGAGGCTGAGATGGATAGATGAGGTCAATGAAGCAATGAGCATGAACTTGATGGAGCTCAGAGGGGCAGTGACTGAGAGATGCACCTGGTGTGCTGTGGTCCATAGAGTCACAGAGAGACGGACATGACTGAACGACTAAACAACAACAACAATATATATATATATGTATATATCACATTCGAATATTACAAATATCCCTACAGAATGTACTGGCCCTAATGGATAGATAGAAAATATTAATATAATTTTAACCTCTGCTTATACTTTACCCATTGTTCAAATCCTTGAAATGTATCTACATTTTTAAACCTCAGATCTATTGTCTTGTGAATCAGCAAATCCTCTTTTAACAGAAATTTAGTGGATATCCATTGTTATTTATCACTGAGGTACTTGCTGTCAAACATTATAATACTTCAGTCTGAACTAGATTGACACAAAACATACTGTATGTGCATTTTAGCTGCTAACAACACCAATTAAAACATATGAAAAATATAGAACATTAAAAAAAAAATCACACGGCAACACTAGATATAGTTTTACTGATTATCCTTATTTTTTTAATACAATATATATATTGCAAATACTATTTTCATTACTGGATGATTTTACCATTGTTTTGTATAGTTCATCTCTTAGTCAGATTTGCTGGAATAACTATAAAACTAATTAGTGGAAGTTATCCAATTTCTACAACCACTTATTTGCATGTATTTCCATAGCATAAAAGCATAACCTTTTTTACCTTCCTGTGTAGGTATCAGTTCAACTCATTAGAGACTGAAGCATAGTAAGGAACTCTATGGAAGTGTTGATAAGAATTAGCAGAATCTAAGAATAGAAATGGCTGCTGCTGATGGTATTTAGCAAATGGTCTAACGACAGGGACAATGTTCTCTAAATTTGTATTATCAAATAACATAAAAGTTAGGTTTCATTGTTTAGAGAAACTGAAAATTGTCCTAATATCTTAGCTTGGAATAAAATATAGAATAAATGATAATTAACGATTCAGATCGATTCAGCTATTTTTTTAAAAATACGCTATTTATTTTGCATGAGATAGATATTTGGTGGTCCATAATATACTGTATAAAAACAAATTTGAATTTCACCCAAAACCTTACAAATGTATTTCTTTTCATATTTTATATTATTGTGTTATCTAACTGTCATTTTCTACAAATGGCTTAAGAACTATTGATATTACAAAAAAAAAGAATTTATGTGAGATTTCTCACTTAATTTCTAATTTAAAAAAAATATATATTTCTGTTTTTTGTTCTGGGTTATCCAGGCAAACATTTTTTTTTTCTTTTAATTATTTTACTGATTTATTCTTAATCGATTATGTTCCGACTAACAAAGTTCCCATTAACAACAACAATACCTAAATATTTGAGCAATAGCTAAAATGTGAAATTATTGCCTAAATTCATGAAAGCTTAGGAAGGGAGGTGGGATGTTTCTCTAACGACTGCCATGATTATTTTCTATGGGGACAATTGCCATTGCAGCCCTTCATGGTCCTTGCAAAAGCTTAGTGAATCTATAGTATAAGTATAGACATATAGCAAAATATAAAGTTCTTTCTATAAATCTGATTGAGCTCTCCTAATTATATTATCGTTTGATTGGACTGTTCTTCCTCTTTTTCAATTGTCTTATGGAGGAACAGTTTGTATTTGCTGGCATTACGGATGCCAACCATGCAGGGCCCCTAACTAATGCCTCTCTCCTGTTTGAGCAATGAGATTATCTCCAAATGGAGAGGCCATAACTATCAAAATGGGGAGACCATGACTATCAAAATGAGCAGGCCAGTTGCCATCAAAACTAGCAATTGGCAGGTGAAATGCTAAGCTTTTACCCAGCTCCAACTGGCAATGAAGGGCACCCATAACTCCTCCCCACTATATACCCATCCCTAATATTAACCCATATTTATATTATTTGTTCTCCATAACGCTGTAGGGCTGTGGGTTTACTTTGTTACACTTATCACACATGTTCATACCTCCCAATTGTCATGTGGAGAAACAGATTCTTTTTTATTAAACTTTTATAGAATTTGTTGTATATTTTTTATACACACCTTTCATAAACATAAATAGAATATAATAAAAAACTTTAAAAGAAACAACTTGAGTGACCTTGCATTACAGGACATATTTATATTGAGTTTTTTGACATATTATATTAGCATTCTCTATATCTGAATTGTTATATTGGTATTCAACACATTTCAATGTGGAAAAAATGCTTCAGCACTCAACACTTGCTTGGCACTCTTCAAGCTTGCCAAGACCTGTGTGAGTCCATTTAGCTATGCTGTATATTCTGTACTCCTTATGGAAACTTCTTATTGTTTGGTACTCGTTGTTAATTGGATCAAGAAGGCACAAAAATGACGGGTACCAAATGATAAGGAGTTCCCAAAAGGAGTAATTTAAATTGATTCATACAGGTCTTAGCAAGCACAATGAGTACCAAGCAAGCGTCGAGTTCTAAAGCAAATTTTCCTTCTTTGAAATGCATTGAATACTAAATTTGACGATTTTTAAAGCAGATGAGTGCTGAGGTCCCACTGTATAACAATTGATATATGGAGTATGCTGATAAACTATGTGAAGAAACTTGATCTAAATATATCCACATTATTCCTTATGGTAACTCCTTATTGTTTAATACTCATCGTTTTCACCAATCGTAGTGCCTTCTTGAATGAATTAACGATGAGTACCAAGGTACCACTGTACTCTCTCTTATGAGAAAATCTCTATTTTCCTCCCAACTTCCCAGTTGTCTGTATTTTGAAGGGAAAGTTCCACATTTAATTCTTCTATTCCATTCTGTCCATATCCTTCTTTCTTTCTATGATTGCTCTACAGGTGTTTAACTGATTCCTAGAATATATATGTTTAGAGCAGTATACTGTATATCTTTAATTACATTATTAGTCATTGTGAGTCAAATTACATTACTCCTTAGGGGAACTCCTTATCGTTTGGTCAGCATGTGCATCGTTCAGTCGTTTCCGACTCTCTGTGACCCCAGGGAGTGGCACACATCATTACGATTCACTTGGTATTCATGGCAGAGATACTGGATTGGCTTGCCAGTTCCTTCTCCGGTGGGCCAATAGTGTGTCTTTTTCCATCTTGAGATATTCATAAAAATGCATGCTCTATCGTGTATCAAAACCAGGCATATACAACAAATGAATTGCTCAGAACTTTGACAAATTTTTTAATATATTATTTCTCCGAGAAATGTAATCGACGCTTTATAAGTTATAAATGAACACTATCATATGCAGGCTAGAGAAAGGTCCAATAAAACTGAATACAGCTAGGCTGTAAAAATTAACAATATGAAGGATCTTAGCAAGAACAAATAAATGGCAGAATATCATTATACTTTCCATGGAGCTAATGGATAATGCAGTGAAAGAAATTGCCAGTTAATGTAATAAAGAATTATGTTGCAAATATATGTAATCTCCATGCTCTTTTTGTACACCATAAATCACAAGGCCTAAAACTTCATTATATTCATGAATAATTTTGTTTTTCTGCAATAGAGAGCGGTGGCAGCTGGAAAGGATATGTAAATTATTTCCCCTGATAGTCAAGGTTACAACTATGATTAAAATGTACACATGTTCACTGTCTTTGCAAAACAAACTACATGCAAAAAATAAACACTGTGTGATGAAAAATGAGAATTTGGTGGCAGAATTGTGTATCATAATTACAAATAACCATCGTTAGAAAATAAGTCCATAAAGTTCCATCAATCCATGTTGGATCTAATTACTATTTTAATTATATTTAAAAGACCACTGTAGTCATATATTTAAAAGATACCAAATAGATGTTTAAGTAGCAGCAATGGAAAGCTCATTAGTTTACATGGACACATCCACCCATGAAAATAACAGAATTTGCTGATAAAAAAAAGAAAATAGATGTTTGCGGTAAAGAATCATTTGGTATAAAATGATAAAAATGTGAAGGCAGTGTTTAATTATGTATTATTTTGCCCATTGGCAAATTAAATAGATTCATATATATTGACAAGCTTTTGAGAGGTTTAACCTCTCTTTATCAAGTCTGAAGCAATACTCAATACCTCTCGAAAGCTTCTCAATATAAATAAGTCATTTGTCCAATACAAAAGGTATCATAATATACTGCAATACTCATTATTAATATATATATATAAATATATATAAATATATATATATATATATATACTAGTGTATTGCCCGTCTAAAAATGACGGGCATGAAATTTTAAGCCAGGAAATGCTGTTTGAGACATAATGTAAACCGTTTTTTACCGTGAGGACCTTCGGCGCTCATTGCAAGACTTGCGCTAAGCACCTTCGTTGCTCATCGCATTCCTCGCAATAAGCACCTTTGGCGCTCATTGTGAGGCTGTTGGATGTTGTTTTTTTTGTTATTACAGGGGCTTTTGCTGTCATTGTAAGGTCGGCGCTGATCTGTTTTTTACGCTTATTGGCGCTTGTGTGTGTGTTTGTAACCGCTTGTGAGGCGCCGTAGAGCTTCACAAGGGTCCGCATTTGCGGCCTGCAATGAGCCTTTGGCTCATTGCAGCCGACGTGGGAGCCTCCACCTCCGCAAATGCGGCCCCTCGCGAGCTTTTGGCTCATTACATCCGACGTGGGAGCCTCCACCTCCGCAAATGGGAGTAGAAAGCAGTGGTGCATTTCTGGTGAGATCCCCTCCATCGTGAATGAATAAATCTCAGTTAGTACAGTGATACTCAGTGCAGCCATTCTCTTTCTTTGAACTTCTCTTTAGCTAATCCAGATCCTAATCAAAAGCATGACCCCAGTATTAGGGACTGGACGAACAGATGGGACACTATTGAAGTATCAACCTTATTGACTGAACCCATGAAATTATAGGAATAATACAAAATCTATTGCCTTTGAAAAGTAGAGAACAGGAGAACTTAAATAATTACATATGCAAAAAAAGAAATATACAAAATAAAAAAAAATAAGCATTGAAAAATACAATAATACCATAAGATCTTTTATATACCATAAAAATATATTGTAATTAAAATGTAATATATAAAGAGTATATAATATAGGATAGTATATTTGGTTATAAAATACATTGCTATATCAGATACAATTTCATGTACCAATAAAGTATCCTATTTTACTGGAAGTGCTCGGTTAAGCATCACTATATTGGGAACTTATAAGTTACGACTCAGTCCATCTTCTTGCATTTTTCTCCAATTTATAGTTAGAAACCCCCCATTAAAATGTTATTGCTTCTGATGCCACTAAGCAGAATCCCAGGGTTTCATGATCATCAGTTTAAGAAACAGCTGAACCAGATACCAAGATCTTCTTCTGATATGATGAAGAGATCCATTCAAGATATAAGGGATCTTAAATAAAACTATACAGCTCATACACTGTTTCTTCCACTAGTACCAAATAAAACATAATACTATATATCCCTATGCCACAAAGGGCAAAATAGATGAACAAAGCACAATATTAAGATTTGTTGTCATTGATTTCATTTTTACTTTAGAGTAGCTTAGATCTCTTTAATGATTTCTACTCATTTGTACTTCAAAAGAAGAAGAAAGAAAAGGGAGATAAGACAGCCACAGCCAAGAAGATAAGTATTCACAAATGACCATACAGTTGTCATTAGGGTAATTTGTGAATGTAATATATATGGTGTAAAGGCTGTATTCATAAATGGTTCTTTTATGTTGTTTGCTCTGCCAATATATGGAGCGTATTTAACATAGTGTCTAAAATATGACTATTTCATGCTTAAGAGTAGAATTTGTCTTATTTATGTTAATTAAGGTTAGTTTTATAAATATACCACTGGACATTTTATGGTAAGTCTGATAAACATGCAAAATATTTTTCTCTCCACATATTGTTTTGGCTTTCTTAAGAAATAAAACTAATTTTACAGTTGGTAGGATATTTTCTGAAGAAAAATATAAGTGAGTTGATTCTAAAAAGTTATGAATGGCGAACAAATTTTTCGGGCAATTTACAAATCATTTTTTAACTGTGATGAGGTATGAATGGCTCTTTTTCCCATTAATAGTGTATAGTGACGTGAGGTGCACTTAAGATTCGTAGTAAATTCCCCCTTCTTAAACTTGAAATCTGTTTCTTTACTTCTACAATTATTTTTACGATTCTTATATGACCCTATAAGATGCAAGATCAACATAAAACAGAAAGAGAAAGCAAAAATGCTTGTCGACTACAGTGGGATATATAGTGTGAGCTAAGGCTGATGGGTGACTGCAGTGGGTTATAAAGAATGGGGATCACAGCATACAATATTGCAGGATATAAATCAGTAAAATATTTAGTGGAACTGAAGCATAATATTTTAAAGGTGAACTACCACAGGATATGATAATTAGAATTGCAGCCGACATATTAAGAATGGGAACTTTAAGTTGATATATAGAATTATAACAATAGAACAAATTATAGACCAGGAAATACAGCAGGATCTTTAGACTAGAAACAACAGACACATAGAAGAAATAAGAACTGCAATGAAGTATATAAAATGGAAGCTACAATGAGTTATATGTAATGGGAACTGCAACCGTATATATAGAATGGGAAACTTCAGCAGGATTTATATTTTTTTCATGAACGCTTAAATTGTAGCATCACAACCAAAGACCACAAATGCAATCTCTACAGCTTTCCTCAAGGGCTCATGCCAGACCAAAAGAGCAATGAGGCAATTACACCATTACATTGATCTCTGCTAATGTATAAAGAGCATTTCAGAAAATCCACAATTGCAGACATTTTGTCTGGTTCCTCATGTGCTGTTCAATATACAAAATAAGTATTCTGCAAAATGAAATCTAAGCAATCAGGACCAAGAAAAAACGTATAGATAAAATATATTTAATACAGAAAACAAATATGCCATTCATATTTTCAATGCATCTTTGATCAATAAATATAGCAAAAATATACTTAATAGCAATTAATGTCACTGATAGATAGATAGATAGATAGATAGATAGATAGATAGATAGGTAGATAGGTAGATAGATAAAGATAATCTATCTTACTAATGATTCTGTATTTTCCTAATAATGAAAATGAGAACCAACTGTATAATTGACTTAAATCCAGAATTGTATATATACATACATATATATATATATATATATATATATATATATATATATATATATATGTATGTATATGTGTATATATATATGTATATGTGTATATATATATATATGTGTATATATATATATATATGTATATGTATATATCTATATATATATGTATATATATGTGTGTATATATATATATATATATAATATATATATATATATATATATATGTATATATATATATATATATATATGTATATATATATATATATATATATATATATGGATATATATATATATGTATATTTATATATACAAAATATGTCTTTTATAACAAAAAAACTATCTGCTGAATTTGCTTTAAGAATATCACTGTAAATGTACCACTTTGGACTGTCTAAGCATCTTTTTAATAGTATGTAATAGAAGACAAGTGTGTCGTATGGAGGAGATCAATAAGCAGTAGGAGAGGCATTGTTCATTTTGGTTATGATTCTATTTGTTGAGCTCTCTTCTCTGTTGAAAGAGTTCCAGAACATAGAATTAAATGTGACATCAATGGACATATATAGCTAATGTTCGATGTCAACATTCAGTAAACCAAATATAGGGCAATATTGATAAATGGCATACCTGCAAACTGTGAAAAAAAAAAAAAATCCACCTGCCACTAAAAGCCCTCATTTGTCCATTTCAGATAAAATGACCAATTGACAAGTTCTTTATTTGCTTGGTAATCCAATGTTTAGAAAGTGCTCAGTAAGTCTATGTTTTGTAAATGAGCCAACAAACATCATTCTTTAGAACCTAATCCCACAGTTACCATCGTTCAAATCAATAATGGGACATTATTCTTGTTTTCATGTCATTAAAAGAGACGCTTTAAACATTAACAAAGTGGATGAAGTGTTAAGTAAAACCATGTTAAATGTCATTGAAACTAACAGGAAATGCACAGAGCATAAATACTTATGTAGGTTTCATTGGGAGACAAGTTGGTTTCATACATCGATATTACTACTTACTGGTTGACATGGCCAAGCCCCCAGATCGGTTAAATATTTGAATCAGTTTTTTTCTATTTTAGTGAGCTTCTTTTCAAAAATGAAAACACACAGTGGTCCATTATCAAATTCCCTCCAGATTTATTAAATATACTATTGATGTCCATTTCAGACAGCATTATACTTTGTAGCCTCTACAGTGGACCTTTTTAAATAATTCATAAATGTGGACTACCCCAATTATTAAAAAAAGAAAATACTTAACATTAGGTGATTTTTATTTGCATTGACAATTAAGGATCTAAGATTTTGCCTACTTTATTAGTCATAGAGACAGCCCATACACATGCTTCTCTTAATTTAAGACAATAGTTCCATCCAATCAACAGGTTCAGCTTTATTTTAAGGAGCTATGCTTTCTCAAGCCCTAAAAAACCTTTTTTTTTTTTTGGAGAAGATATTTTAAAATGAAAATCAATACTTTGTAATGCAAAAAGAACAGCCCCCCCAAAAAAAGAAGCATAATAAATACATCTGTCATTATTCCTAAAAATGAACTATTTATTCCTGCTTTAAATGTCAAATGCTCGTTGCTATTTTCAATCAGATTGTAGTATAGCAATCTTTTCCGCAAAAAAATACAATCATGCATTTTAATTAGAGTACCTTATACTACTCAATTATTTGTAGCTGCAGAAAAAAAAGTTAATTGTAAGATTTTTTTATTTTTTTTATTAACAATTTTTATAAACTAAATATGTTCACTATTTCAGTTGGTATAGCAATTAAGAAGTTGGGTACATAACATAAATTGGAAAAATAATGCCCCAACAAGAATATTTATCAAATCTTGTTTTACAACTTGCGATTTTTCAATCTAAAAAAAAAAAAAAAACAGAAGATTGGTACAAAATAAATCTGTCTAAATTTAATATTGGTTCTAAAAAAATCAGATGTGCAGGAAACATATGAAATTAAATTTTTACTGGCTTCCTTCAAAATCTTCTGTCAGCATTCCAAACACGATTCAGGCTTTTTAATCACTTCTGGGCCTGCAATTAAATTTTTAGTGAAGAGCAAAATTGTGAACAGCGACGGGCTGCTGTATAGTAGGGAGTGCATCAAGGTTCAAACTCAGTATTGTGGTAAATATTGTTTACTCTGTTTTCCTCAGGTAGAATCATTTCTCTGTCAAATTTCATGTTTACCAGATGTAAGTGATGTGAACCAGAAGTGTACATCGACATGCTAAGTCTCTCACACGAGATGAAAGGGCACGGATTGTCATTGTGTCTGTCATAAATTAGCTTAGTCTTCCTGGATAGGGCTGTCAGCAGCATGGTAATCTATGTGTTTTATGCAGACGTGCAATGGCAATTCCGAATAGCGTAGAAGCCAGTCTGACTTGTGGACAGCTGAAAATCCATCAAACTATTTAGCTGCCAAAGTCTTTTCTGAAAATATGGTATAATCTTGAATAATTAATAACTGTAATAACATGTTAGCTGTTGAAGCTTTTAAAAAAGCTATGGTGATTTTTTTTTTTTTCTTAAGCATGCAAACAATAGTTCATTTTGTTTTTTATTCTTGCAACTCCATCATATTTTTTATAAAACCCAGCATATTGTTTCCTGCAAAGGTTCCTTGTAGAGCTGAAGCTGAGTTAATGACGATTTTGCAGCACTATGCTGTCATTCTCCAACTGGATCTGCTATTGTTTGCTGTCTTGACAGCCATTCTAAGAATATATAATGGTAGTATTTTTTCATAGTGTACTTGTTGGACTTTTTGCACCAGAAAATGAAATAACATGGGCTTCATCATTATTTTCAGATGCATATAATATAAAATTGATTTTCAAAACACAAGCTAGCTCTAAGCAGGATGAGTTTTAGAAGAACATCTGAGAAAAGCGTCATATATGAAGTAAAAAGCTTAGAAGCCCTCCTAATTCTCTTCTTCGTGTCCATCTTCAAATTAGACCGTGTCCAAACCTATACACATTTGGCACATTCCTAATGATCCATCAATGTACTGTGTCCATTTATGATGCAACCTACATTAATATCCTTTGTGCAACAGTAAAACTCTCTGCTCATTCATGACACCGCCTTTGGCTTGGTTATAGTTTTTGGAAAGTAGGCATCAAAAATGGGTCCTTTATATGTCATCAATGGTGTAATAAGGAAACAACTCACCTAAAATATTCAAATTTCAGGTGGATGTGTGCAGGTATTGCTGTTATTCATAAAGAGAAATCCCATTTAATGACATCTGCACTTCCAGAAAGGGGGCACTGGTAGGCTAATCTGTATCCATTCACATTTCTCATTAATCTAGGAATTATTTCTCATTCTTTTACTTCAGAATTTTTTTTATTTTTTCATGAATTCTCAATGCACTTTCATATCCTATTTATATATATGGTCCTGCTATGGTAAAAGCTTAGTTTATACAAATGTACATATTGTAGTTGCTCACATCGTGATAAACTTACGTGGATAAACCATGCTATTGACTTTATTTTTCTGTATACTTTGTGAATATAGTGTTAAGTCAGGAAAAATAACAGCCTTTCAATTTCAATAATATCACATTATTTCCTCTAGCTGAACAGAATTCTGAACATCTAGGCCAAGAAAGCTACACTGCTTGTTCACCTCAGTACTTATTTGATGTTTTACTAAGCCATCATCTACTTCTCTTACCTCTTACTATAGTTCATACTGTGTATAGATGAATTGCTTTTATAAATGTCTGCCCAATCATTTGATTATCTACAGCATTAGATCTGCAGTTGAGACATTTTCACAACCATCAAATGTTTAAATAACTTATAGTACGTATACTTGACTACCTTTTATTTATTTAAAAAAATAAACTTAATTTTATTTAAAATGCTTATTTTTATATTAGCCATCATTTTAATAATTGATTGTGCTCTAACAGCTTCCCAATTACAGCTAAAAAAAAAAAAATCATCCTTTAAAACTCTCTTGATTTATTTTAGGAATTTGTCTTCTCATTATGTCCTCAAAAAAAAAGCAAGTGTTGTATTTCTTAACATAAAAACAACCCAGGTGAAAATGATAATTATCACATATTCAGGGTTTATATAACAGACTTTGCATTTAACTATTTCTCAAAACTACTTTTAAGCTAAGTTACATACATTTTTTTTTGTATTATTATATAGAGAATTAAGATAATGTGTATATATATTATAAATAAAAATAAAATATAAATAATCAAAATAAATTGTACAAATAAATACACATTCAGTTTAAAGCTTGGTGCTTCTGAGAGGTACAATCTTCTTTTTCAAGTAAAAACCAATACAGAATGTATTTATTCTTTATATATTTTTATAGCGTATACCTTAACTTTAATAGTGGAGTCAAATAAAACAATAAATAAACTGAAGGAGATAGAGCAAGCTTGTGGGATAGAACAGGATACAACAAGATGGTTGCAGAGTGCATCATACAATATTCAGTTAAATTGATGGAAATAGTAAAAAACAAAATACATTTCATCTAAAAAAATGAATACTTATGTAGCGGAAATAACTATTTTTAAAAAAAATATCTAGCTGGTTGAACATTGTGAGTTATCTATAAAAATTATATATATTTAGCAACCAGTGATTTAAGTGAGATGTGATTTAAAATTGTTCATCAACTTGTAATTAATATACATTTTATTTGTTTTGTTTTAATTCATTTATGTATTAAGCAATGATTGTATTATTAATTTAATGATAATACTACTATAATTTTATTTTCACTTATCTTGTATATAATCAGTTGATCTTGATTATTGTAAGTGAATAAAAATAAATTATTTAAATGTTACAAAAAATAGGATTTTCTGGTATACATATTTATAGTCTTTCCTTGGATGGGAATTAATCAATAGATCTAAAGGGAGAGAAATCTAACTATTCACCTGGATCAATATGAAGAGTAATTCTCAATTAGACAGCAAAGAGAAAACATGAATCAAATTACCCTGTTCTGTGTCACTTGATTCAGATTACTAGGTAACCCCATATAAAACATGCTCAGTGCACAATAAATTATTATGAGCCATATTATACTTTGCAAGGCTGCCTCTTCGTACTTTGTTGATTACAGATGGTTTCCTATTTAATTCTCTAGAGAACATTGTGCATGCAGATTTATTACTGCACATTTTGTGTTTATTGGACCAATGGGACCCATTAGGGAAAACCTTACCAGGGGTTGAATAACCATATTAATTTGATTTGTTGATTATCTTTCATAGTTGATAAATAAACATGTGGGTAAACAATATCTTATTACAAATAAACGATAATAATAATAAAAAATAATAATAATATATCTATTTCTTAACTCTCCCACAGAATATGGCGATTTAATCGTCGTATTTATAGATGGCGACCCTTTGTAGCTGCAGCAATATTGACTGATTTGATATTTAAATGCAAAAATATTGTCTACATTGTATTTCATAAGAAATGTCACGGCAGACTCGAAACGATAGCACACTGTCAGATTCAGAATGATAGATTCTAGAAAAACTGTGTTGCATAAAGATGAGCCCTTTTGTGCTACCTCCGAACGTTGCTATAGAAACAGAGCATTGCTTCATGGGAATTTCAGTATTCTTGTTTGCTCTGAGAAGGCAAAACCTCTTGTTTGTTGCAGACTTGCATTTCATCCTAACAAGGGATGCAACATTACTTATGATATATATATTTTTGGCAGATTTATATAGCACCGATATTCACTTAAGTCTCGTGAAGGTTATAAAAACAGATTTTTTTTTATTATCATGATGGGAAATGTTGAGATAAACAACAGAGCTTCAATACATAGTAAAAATGATACAGACAGAGACACGGACAATAAATATGCAATGCTTTATACTTAAGAATTATATTTTATAAATGCTGTCGATGTCTGCTTTCTGGTTTTGGACACTTTTGTCTTTTTCTTTCCCCTGTTTTTCCATATTACCAGGAAAGGACAAAAAAAATCAATGGTACTGTCTTCCCATGCAGCACATAGAGACCGTTAGGCATGTCTAGTGCACAGACATATTAAAGGGACATTTGCAACTAATATTTCTTAGGACATAAATGAAGGATTCGGCTGTCATAAGTATGGTAATAAATATTAAATATTAATAACCTGCAGCAAATCGATTAAAATCACCATTCACAGCCCAGGAACAGTCAAATGATTCTGTGGGCAACTAGCAGACTACTCAAAAGTAGAAGGTACCACCATGCTCTCTGATGATTTCTATGCAACCTGCTACATAGAATAGATCGCCATGTACCCACTATTCATTCTGTGATGTCCTCCTGATTTCACTGGGATTATAAAAACATGTTAACCATGAAAAGAAGAGTTTTCATTTTTTTGAAAGCATTTTCTTTTTCATCATACAAACAAGAGTAGCATGGCTATTTTTACACAAAAGCAAAGAACATATGTTAAGTGCACAATATTTGTATATAATTAATCAGCAACGCTTAAGCCTCCCATGGATATGGAGACATCTGACCACCTTAGAAATAAAAACAATTCCAAAATAATTTACATTGGTGAATTGTATTTTTGTGTATTTTGTGGGTTTTAGTAGGTGTGGTAGTTACTTGGCAGATTCACATTTGATAAAAGGGAACTGAGAATGAAATTTCAGGAAAAATTGTTTTTTTGTTTTGTTTTTTTTGTAATAAAAGTATATATTTCCTCATAGAGTGTCCAATCCTGGACTTTGATTCATAGTGATGTTTGTGGACACATGGGGTTTGGATTAGAGCAGCCACTTTAAAAAACATTGTAGTTTGAGAAAATGTCATAACCAAATAATTGTGGTATCAGATATTGAAAGGGATTTGGGAGTGCTTGTGGACAACCACCTAGGTAACAGTGCTCAATGCCAAGCAGCAGCTGCAAAAGCAGGTAAAATATTAGCATGTATTAAGAAGGGTATAGAAGCCAGGGAAGCAAATATAATTCTGCCACTATACAAATCCCTAGTATTCCCTCATTTGGAATATGGAGTACAATTTGGGCACACTTCATAAAAAGGACATTTAAGAGCTGGAAAAAGTAGAGAGGAAAGGGAAATGAAGGGGATAAGTTATGAAGAAAGACAAACCAAATTAAACTTATTTCCTCTAGAAAAAAAAGGTATTTAAGAGGGGATATGTTTGCCTTATATAAATATATCTAGGGTCAATATAAGGCTTTGTCAAATTTTTTTTTTTTACCAAGAGGTTATCAACTGACAATAGGACATCTTATTGTTAGAAGTAAAAATATTTCACCTTAAAGAAAGAAAAGGGTTTTTCACAGTAAGGGTAATTAATCTGTTAAATTCTATACCAAAGGAGGTGGTGACAGCGGATTCGATAGATAACTTTAAAAAGGAATTTGATATATTTTTGAATAAAAAGGGCATTCAGGGTTATCTTGGATAATTAGAGAGGCAGTATTGATCCAAGGAGGAATCCGATCGCCAGTATCTTGGGTCAGGAAGGTTTGTTTTTTCCCTCCCTTTGAGACAATTGGCAAAGTTTTAGTGTTTTTTTCTGTTTGAGGAGATCAGAGGACATCTAAAAAGGTTGAACTTGATGGACTAAAATTCTTTTTTCTATCTTAATTACTGTGTAACTATATAATAAGAATGTATCAAACTAGCAACTTTATCCATCAACATAAATCAGTTTTACAAAAAATCTTCAATTTAGCTCACTCTTCTGTCATCTTAGATGGATAGTATGTCAGTAGCCTAAGGGTAGGATTATCCTTCTGGGTATTGTAATGGTAGTCTTTAAACAGAACTTAAAAGGAATATTATCTGAATGCACGGTTCCTTACATTCCATTCAGATGCCTAGTGCTGTTAGTATCAAATGCAAAATGTCCAACACTGTTAACATAAAAATAAAAAAATACTGAATGTATTTGATTATTTTGCCCATTAATTAATTTATAAGGAATGTATGATCCTTCAGTGGTCCTTCAAGAGCAATAGGCAGCACAAGTGGTGTAATTTTGGATATTCTTTGAAGTTAGTATAGTGGACAACAAATACATTAAATCATATCGCTTGGCCAGAGTCAGCAATGTAATTGGAGAACAGAGTTAATTCTTCCAGTTGTCAAATAAAATATATTGGCATTCCTTGTATATATTTAGTAATGTAATATTTATAGAGCTAAAATGATTTATGGATTCCAGATTATATTACTTTACATTCATATAAAGCTGTACTGCATTTCAAAATGCAATGACTTTCCCATTAACAGCATTTAAATAATGGAAAATATTGTACGTCATCTCATATGATGCTTTTTCCATGTCAAGGCAGTTTTGTTTTATATCTTTTTTTTTACCTCCAGTACTTTAAATGTGTATTCTTTATGCGCAAAAAACTTGATTGCACCCAGAGCAACTCTACTGTTAAGCAAATAGGTTGTTATAGTGGAAAGTAATATGAGGGAAGGTGTTATGTGGTGGCAAAAAAACAAAACAAGACAAGGATGACATAAATTATGTGAACAAAATGTCATATGACCCTGTGAAAATGGCATGATAGCCTGCTCCTGAGGGCAAAAGGAACTGGGCCAAAACTTGCAAAAGACAAAGTGAAATCAAGTGATAAAACATGAATAATACTCCCACCTTCCTTTCCCTTCTGTCTTTCTTCTTACAGATTTGTTCACTTTGTTCTTAACATAAGCCTTTTTCTTTAACATCTCTACCATTCTCTTTACCAAATTTTTATATCTTACTCTTTATCTAATATCTTTTTTTCATTACATTTTTTGTATTCTATTTCTTATATTTCTGCCTTCTATTTTTAACTTTCCAACCTGCCATTTCACCCCTCTTTTGCCAATTTCCTCTCTGGGTTTGCAATTTTCCTCTATTTTGATATGCCCATCTACCTTTTCCATTTTCTCTTCCTATTGGTTCTTCCTTGCCCATGTCCACTCTGTATCCCTATGGCATCTCTATGTCTAGGTTCTTTCTTTCTTTCTTTCTTTTTTCTTTCTTTACTTTGCTTTCTTTCTTTCTTTTTCTTCTTTCTTTTTCTTTCTTTTCTTTCTTTTTCTTTCTTTTCTTTTCTTTCTTTCTTTTCTTTCTTTTTCTTACTTTTCTTTCTTTCTTTCTTTTCCTTCTTTCTTTCTTTCTTTCTTTCTCTTCTCAATCTTTCTATCTTTCTCCATTTAACACGTCCCTCCCTCACACCAATTTCCTTAACGCTCGATTTCTCATCCACTCTTCCCAGTACCCTCTCCCTCTCTCTTCATCAAGTCCATTTTGCTCTTCTCATTTGAACATCAGCCTAAGGTAGCATAAGAATAGGATAAATCATACACCGAAGATAAGGACGATACGTGGTCTTACAGGGTCAAATAATGTGTACTTATTTTAAGTTGTCATTACATTTTGTAGCTCTGATAGCCTCTGAAGCTAATATTATTTTGTGTAGGATCTAGTTTCCCATGTGCATACACCTGTCAAATTAGGACCCTATTCTTATTGGGGTCACTAAAATAATTTTAAATGTGTGTATCAATGACCCAAGTAAGTAGATGGTCTTTAATTCAGTGACCTACTTTTGTTTAAATATAGAGTAAACCTTTGTGTGCTGGGAAATATATATAAAATCTCAAAATATTTCTGTGTT